>NW_023611238.1:0-94846 GCF_013339725.1 Rhipicephalus microplus | reverse complement strand
AAATCCACCAGGCGTTGCCTTGCAGCGTCTGTCCTTGATAAAGAAATCGCAAGGCTGTGCTCTCTTGGTGAGTTGTGCGAACTGCATTGTGTGCGGAACCATTGCCACTGATCCACAGTGACTAGGTAGCCACTTAAAATTGGCCTCGTGACCTGTGTTTGTGACGTGTTGAGAAAACTTGACAATATTGTACGTTAATTGACTGATCAATTTGTAGGTTTTAGCGTCCATAAACCACCATATGAGTATGAAAGGTTCCGTAGTGGAGGGCTCCAGATATTCAGACCACCTGGGGTTCTAACGAGCACCCAAATCTGAGCACACGGGCCTACAACGTTTCCGCCGTCATTGGAAATGCAGATGCCACAACCAGGATTCGATCCCGCTACTTGCGGGTCAGCAGCCGTGTCCATTAACCACTAAACGACCGCGGCAGGACAATATCGTACGTTAGCTATTCATGGCAACCCTATCGAATAACTGAGCGCATGCACTGTAAGGCCAGTTTCCAGTGGAAAATACAGCCCACTAGCTTCGTCTCTGGGATGCGATACTCTAGGGCACTGCACAGAGCTGCAAGTTCTACCGCCGTAAATGTAGTAACATGTGACAGCTTGGTTCGCAGGGTTATCCTTTTGCGGTCATAACCACCGCACCACCACAACCAGACGTTGTGGTTGAACCATCATAGTATATGTGCACGCGGTTACTGTAAATTTCGAGCAAGAGGATCAGACTAATTTTTTATACCTGCCGAAGACAACTGTGACTTCTTCTGCATTCCTGGAATTGTACGACGTACTTGTGGAACGGCCAGGCCGATTCCACCTAGATAATTCAGGCCTGCTCATTGTTTCTGCAGTGGTCTCTGACGTAACTAAGTTTAAACTGGTGCGTTTCGCTACATAGATCAGCCTACGCTTGCTATCGTGGCTCGACGGACATGGATTACTAAGCCTGATGAAAGTTTTCGTGGCGTGCTGGCACGATTGTTGGTGACTCACGAGCGCGTTTTCCGGTGTTCGTGAACTGTAGCGTAGATATGTAATTCGCCTTTGTTTTGGATATTCGTAATCTGTACGGCTGCAAATCTTAGTGGTTGGGCTATTCTGCGCAGTGAATTGCCGCGGCAAAAGAACGAAAGTTGCGAGTGTTGATTTGGAACGTGTCGTTCGTAGAGCTGACGTCTACATCCGTTTTCTTCGTGACACGGAGGTACGTGCGTGCGTACTAAATATTTTTAAATCGTGGCACTATAGTGGAGACAACATGTTCCGTACTTGCACATAAATGGAGAGGTCATGTGTGCTTCTGACTTGTTCGCCTAAGAGCGATTGCATTAAAATAATAAACGCGCGTGGCAGTACAGTTTCCGAACAGGCGTTTTTTTTTTCAGGGTCGGTAAACAAATTGCTAGTGCCAATTAGCACTGCGGGCTTCTTGTATTACATATACGTTTACTTCGTTGAGAAAATAGAAGGAATGCTGTTGAATTGCTTAGTGCATCAGTTTTGTGCATGACATTTTATTACCGGTGTTTAAACCACTTTCATTCGGCATTATAATTTTGGGCCAGCCTTGCCAGACTCTTAGTCTAATTGTCTCCTTGAAATTGAATTTCGTGAAGACGCTTACAGTAACCGCTTTTTTAAATGGTTTTCAGCTGTTCTCGTTCTACTTGAAGCTAAAAACATAAAATCTCGATCAAGTATGCAGATAAGTACCAGCAGCGCAGTAGCAGTACATACGGGGCTACACGAATCAATCTAGATTCAGCATTAACACTTTTTCAGTGCCCTAAGCCATATTAGCCACTGTATACGCAACAGCGAGAGAGGAACCAGAGCAAAAGAGAAAAAGCCGCTCCTTGTGACGGTCCCAAAAAATTTTTGTAAAACAAAAGATGTTTCTACTTTTGCGGAAATGATCAACCTTATTTTGTTCTGAATAACATACTTGTGGCAGAAGCACACGCTCTCCTCTGTGTCTACAAAAACGGGTGTTCTACAAAACGGGCGTTCTACAAAACGTGTCTACAAAAACGGGTGTTCAAAGGAGTACAAATAAAACTGTAGAAACTTTGCAAATGAGTAGGAACACTTTCTCCGCGTGTTCCAGATAGTGTCTGTGTGCATGGGTGTGTGTGTGTTTAAATAAATAATGGTGAATAAAGTATGCCTTTTTTTATTTCGTCACTTTGTTGGTACATCAAATTTGCTCCTATGGATCAACCAAACGTTTCATAGCACACATTTTTCGACATTTCCATAGACCAAATGACCCGCATACAAATCTCCAAACGTTTTCAAGCGTAATACATTGCTTAACCAGTGACTTTTCGCGCAGTTGTTAGAGAATTTAATAAATTTACCGCTTGCCTAGCTAATAGTAAAGATTTGGATACTTTTGTAAGCTTACTCGAAAACCAAATTCGTAACACTCATGCCTGAAATGATGTTTTTTTTCTATGTTTCTTTTCTCACTTGAACAGTTCTTGGTTGCTTTTTCAATATGTCAGTGTTATCAGTGGATTACGTAGTATATAATTTTCGTGCATATCAGCAAGACATAGGTTGTGCTTTTATGCTCCTCATGTATCATAATAGAATATGTAGTCGCGCATTTTCGCATTTGGGTGCAAGTGTATCAATTCTGTATTTGGTTGTATATGTAATTCTTGTGTATTTTGTTTACCATCTGTAATAGTCCCCATAGCAACTGGCAGTAGATAAAATAAATAAATAGTTAAAGAATAAATATTTCAACATATTATATTTTCTCTTCGGCTTTTTCTCTCTGTCCCAAAAACTGGCAGATCTATGTAGAGGGGGAATGGTTACGCGAAGCACGAATGCGGAAGATGAATATTCACTTAACATCCGCACAACATTTCTAGGTGGAGCTAAATTTTGCGATACATGACTTCCATGTCATGATTATTATGTTTAGAAGTGTCATATAGCTTCGCGGTCTATTCACGTCACGTGATACGAAATTTGGGTATATGTAGAGCTAGCGAAACGGTCACGAGCACGCTATGAGCGCAGCATGTAGTCATGTTTTACATGGCACGCATGTCATAATTATCATGTTTGGATGTGTCATTTATCTTGGTCATCTGCTCACGTCACGCAATACCGAATTCAGTATTGGTGAAGCTAGCGATCGATACGGCTGTGAGCGCATCATGAGCGTGGTATTTTGCCATGTTTTTACGCGACATGCGTGTCATAATTATCATGTTTCCACCAGTCAGATACCTACGCTATTCATTCACGTCCCGTAATACCACACTTGGTATATCTGAAGGTAGCGAACGGCCGTGAGCGCATTATGAACGTGGCATGTAGTCACGTTCTCACATGACACAAATGTCATGATTATAATGTTTGCGCCAGTCATATGCCTTCGTCATTCATTCACGTCACGTAGAAACAAATTCGGTATATGTGAAGCCTAGCGAACCGCCGCGGATGCGTTATGACCATGGTGTGTAGTCATGTTCTTACATGACACGCACGTCATGGTTATTGTTTTTGCCCCAGTCATATATCTTCGCAATCTATAGACGTCCCGTAACACAATACTTGGTATATGTGAAGCTCGCGAGACGGGCAAGAGCGCATCATGAGCGCGGCATGTAGCCAGGTTTTAGGGGTGAAGCTCTTCATGGCGTCGCTTGTGCGTCACAATAGAGGACTGATAGGTCACATCACAAGGCAGTGTTATAGGCGACGAGGCAAATTCATTTCGCTTCCCTGGTAAAAATACATGCCGAGTAGCGCGACGTGATCTCGTGTCATCCACTGCTGTTCAGACAGTTCTCAAAGCTGCGGAAGCGACTCCAGCTTGTTGGTAAGCATGCCAATTTATGGGTTTTTTAAGGTGTCTGTACTGGAGGTGAGACAAGCATGACAGGAGCCGATAGCTGCGTATGTACCTGTGATGGTGAATCTGGGACCCGCTCTTCGAACTACTCTGGAACCTTAGTGCAAAATAGTGTCTGATAAGGGCACAGAGGGGGAGACAAGCAGCGGGGAGCAGCACACACGACGCCTTTTGTAATGCAGCTAGAAAAGCTCTCTGTTGGGGGGCTGCAGGGCACCAATGGCAGATCAAGAAGTGTCAACAAAAGCTTCATGGTTAATGATGGGCAGAGTTGTGGTCACCCGAGCTTCACACCGAAGTTGTGAGACTAGCATCTCTGATGCGCGGCAGATGATTGGTCATCAAGAAGGAAGTCTCAAGTATCTTTAAGTGCGCAAAACACACTTGTCTGTCTTGCACATCAATCTATCCACGAGCGGAAGGCAGTTCCTGGCCAATAGCAATTTTTTATTCTTGAGTCAACTATGGAGGGTGGCGAGAGAGTTGACGCTCTCAATTCACCTAAACACGTCGTCCCATAAGCCGCAGAACAAAAGTACTGCCCAAACAGGCAACTACAATAAAGTGATAGTTGAGAGCCTGGAGTTCTACAAGTGGTCGCGATGAGAAAATAGCACTGCGAGGACACGAATGGTTTCCCCAGCATTGTCAAATGAGGTGCCCGGGGCCCGGTGCCCGGTGGGGGTAGTTCGTGTACGACGCGGTAGTCCTTGTGCACATAGCAGCAGGGTTCAATGGTATGGATGCGTGCACGGCGTCCCTTGTCGTGAACTAGTACAGGTGCAGTGGTGTGGAGCCACCGATGATACCTAGACGCTGTACCCCAACCGTGATGGCAGTTGCGGCAAGTGAATAGGTGCCGGGGAGGCATGGATGCCATCGTCACGCTAAGATTACTGCAGCTCTTGCTTAGCGGGCGCCATGCACGAGGAAATGGATACTTAATACCATTTCATAATTGTAGTAAAGTAGGCAGGCTGGTGGGGCTGTTCTTTATCCTCCAGTCATGTCCTTGCTAAAGTGCCAGGCGAGTGCACGCCAGGGTTTGCATGTGTTGCGCTATAGCACAAGCCTTTGTTTATCAGATATTTACAGGCAATGACTGTGACAGCACTAGCAAAGGGGGGTGTTTTTGCCTGATGCAACCATGAGCACATCGACCATACACAGCTACGTCTAGATTATTTGCTTTGTATTAAAAATAAACCTTATCTTCCTCTTAATAATATATTGCTACTTTGATGTAGCGCCATATAGTGTTATGATGCTCGTAGCTTAGACTGACTATCACTGCCTAGCAATGTATCCTACTTCTGATCAAAGGACAATGAATGAAAACTGAAGAATGTGGTCTGAAGAAACAATTATGCATTTGTAGCCATGCCGCCTTACTCTCACGCACTCTTCCAGAATTGACGCAAAAAATCATGAGAACAAGCCACAAGAAATTGTAAAGTTTTCATACTCATGAAATATTGAGCGTGGCATGCAATAACTTTTTATCCCTCCCGCCCTCGCTATCGCATCACTGAAGAGCACTGAGTGCTGCCCATTTGAAACAAGAGAGCGCCAATCCAGATGCACTGGGTAGATAAACTTGATCGCTAGTTATACAGCGAAAGCGCAGCCCTTGCCTGTATTTATCCGCCGGTGCGCTTCGCGAGTGAGTGTTAGCGTAGTAAGTGTTACGATTTATTCTGAGTGCGCGCCAGTGTTATCGGTGCTCTTAAAGCATCGGTTATTGATAAAGTGATCCGCGCTACAGCGCATCGGACTTCATACACGCGACAATGAATGTTAGAGCAATATCGCTGGAGGCCAATGAATTTTGCCAATATCGTTCGCGTGCTCAAGCATAACAAATGATTGCTAAATATTCTGGAGTGCTCCTAGATATTCAAGCGCACACTGCACGAGATTGTAGGTTCACTGTCAATATTTATGAAAGGAAGCACCCCATGTTGCTGTCGGCAATGTTACGCAGCTGTAAACAACTGGTATTATAAAGCTTATACGGCTTTTGAACATGCATATCTGTTCGTTTTGTATGTCTGCATGATTTGGACACATCTTTAGCGTTTCACTAGGGCAAAAATTGCGATCAGAGGCATCTTTTCTCTTTGTGCTCAAAATAACTTGGATTCCCATAGTTCGTGGCAGCTGCCAATTTTTTCCTTTCACCGATGACGTAACCGACGGTTTCAATGATTGTTCTGTACCACAAGCAGCTTGGCAGCGTAATCTTCGTACTTCGTTTCGCATGCTTCAAGTCCGGATATTTTAATCTGAGGCTTCATGGTGCTTTGTTCTCTCACATGTTAGAGCGCTTAATAAATAATTTCATTCGTCATCTTAACCTCACTTAATCTGCTAAATATGTATTTTTGTCCCTTACAAGTGTAGTTTCAAGCTGGGAGCTATGGGTAAACAATCGGTTCAACACCAGCTCTGAGTTCTGCAAGAAACAATACCTGAAGGTGTGCAAATGCGACCAACCCATGCAATTCAACGTGAGTGACTGTGAAAGACCACCACACAACCAGGAATCTTTTTGATGACAATAAATGTCTAAAAAAGCTGTTGAACATAAGAAAATGAGGAGTCACTGGCACTAAATAAACTTTTGAAGTGTCTTTCAGTTTTAGAGTTTATTTGTGGTTCCATTACAGAAACAAGGAGCAGGAGCAAAAGGCTGCGAAGGCCTGACAAAGGGCTCCCACTCCTGTTGGCATTTAGGATCAGCAGTACAATTGGAAATAAAAAATTTATCACACAAAACTTATAATAAATTAAAGGTCACATACGCAGTATACAGATCAAATGATAAATAATAGATGATGTAAAGTAACATGTAGGTTAAATCAAGTGAATCTGGATAAGTAGCCCGGAATACAAAAGAATATATACGTGAGAAAGAGTAGTAAAATACATCTAAATATAATTTTGCAGAAAAAAATTTCTGATTTCAGTGAAATATAACATAAGAAACAACATTGAATTGCTATATTCAATTGTGAATTTCACTATTGCAATACTTACCACAGCAAACCAATGTTTCCTCTGTTAACCGAATAGTATCTCGTATCAGCAACATACTTCGTCAACAGGTCGTCGTCCCTTTATTAGAAGTTCTTGTGAATGAGAGAGCAGCTGAGCTAATTTAGAACGCAGTTTGCAGCATCTTGGTGTCAAATATCATTCACATTTGGCGGCAATTGCTGGTTACTAGCCGGGTGGTGCGTGGTGTCGCATACGTGACTGCCATTCCACGAGACAGCTAATTCAATAACAGCTGCCACAAAAATATTATCAGCTTGTCGTTACAGGAACACTTTTATTGGGGACAGTTGTGCTCTAAAACATGTGTCAGGCTCACCAGACGATGAACTGTCCGCGATGGCTCACGGGGGAGCCTGGCGTGTAGTGTGTGAAAGTGTGGTACTTGTTCGATGAATTGCAGACGCAAAAAGATATGACAGAGGCAGGTAAAGTTGTCTTGATGTAGAGCAAGGCGGCTATCGGTTCATTGTGGTCGTCATCTTTGCGTCCTGTGGTGGATTTCGAAGAGTTCTATCGGCTCCATTCTGCACTTGATTCCATACATCGGTGTCTCGTCCTTGGGATAAACCAGCATTGACTGGGTTGACCGGGCCGTTGCATTCAGACCGCGAGTGGAGCCCTGTAAGCTTTCTAGTGTGTCAGGCTGTTATCTCGCCCCCCTGTACGATCATGGACTAGCACTTTGATGCCATCGTTAAGGCATCAAGAAGAATTACGGCAACTACAATGGCAGCACACTCCGCGTAAAAAGAATCACGAATTCAGCGCGTATTTGTCGTGCGCTTGGTGCCGGCACACCCTACCTCCAAGGAACAATATGGCGCCAAACATTTGTAGAATAAATGTTGTAGCAAATCTGGCGACACACGTACAGTATGTGTTGGTATGCTGTGTTACCGCAATGAATGTAAAAATTTATGTTTCCGATAAAAATCTCCATGTAATAATAACACATATAATGCATCTAGGAGGGAAGAGTGGACGCAAAAATTATCAGGAAGAGGTGGGGACGCTTCAAAAATTAGCAGAGTGAGCAGCCAGCCGAATGTTTTTTTTTCTTGAGTTATGCATGTCATAACTAAAACAGTTTTGGGTTAGGAGCACGGGTCTGGTGTGACAGCCATTGGCTACGCCAATTCTCCTATGTCCACAAAGCATCACAATAGTATGAAGTAGGGAACCACAAAAGGGCTAACCACGAGGAAGCGGCAAAATGCTTCAAAATTATTCCCATTTGCTGGCCTGGACAGCAGATTTTCTGCTCACTTATATGTATACGAAGGCAACCTGCCTTCTTTAATTCTGCGCCCGATCCCAAGAGAGCGTCCGGCTTTACGATCGCTAGTTCATTGAGCCTCTGTCAATAGAACCTCGGCCAATAGAACTATTAGAGAGCACCACTATTTTACGAGATTGCTTAGAAGAAAGAACACTATACGAACGGCACATTGTGGAAGGAGTCTTCAACGCACGTACTAGTGCTTGGCAGAAGCCTGAAATCCGCCAGGCGTTGCCTTGCAGCGTCTGCCCTTGATAAAGAAATCGCAAGGGTGTGCTCTTCTTGGTGAGATGTGCGAACTGCATTGTATGCGGTATCATTGCCACTGATCCCACAGTGACCAGGTAGCCGCTTAAAATTGGCCTCGTGAACTGTGTTTGTGACGTGTTAAGAAAACTTGACAATATCGTACATTATTGACTGATCGATTTGTAGGTTTTAACGTCACTAAACCACCATACGATTATGAAAGATTCCGTAGTGGAGGGCTCCAGAAATTCAGACCACCTGGGGTTTTAACGTGCACCCAAATATGAGCACACGGGCCTACAACGTTTCCGCCTTCATTGGAAATGCAGATGCCGCAGCTAGGATTCGATCCCGCTACCTGGAGTTCAGCAGCCGTGTCCATTAACCACTAAACCACCACGGCAGGGCAATATCGTACGTTAGCTGTTCATGGCAACCCTATCGAAGAACTGAGCGCATGAACTGTAAGGCCAGTTTCCAGTGGACAACACAGCCCACTTGCTTCGTCTCTGAGATGCGATACTCTAGGGTACTGCACAGAGCTGCAAGTTCTACTGCCGTAAATGTAGTAACATGTGAAAGCTTGGTTCGCAGGGTTATTTCTTTAGCGGTCATAACCCCCGCACCACCACAACTAGACGTTGTGGTTGAACTATCATAGTGTATGTGCACGTGGTTGCTGTAAATTTCGAGCAAGAGGAGCAGACTCATTTTTTTAGTCCTGCCGAAAACAACTGTGACTTTTTCTGCATTCCTGGAATTGTACGACGTACTTGTGGAACGGCCAGGCCGATTCCACCTAGATAGTATCAGGCCTGCTCATTGTTTCTGCAGTGGTCTTTGACGTAACTCAGTTTTAAACTGGTGTGTTTCGCTGCATAGACGAGCCTACGCTTGCTATCGTGGCTCGACGGACATGGATTACTAAGCCTGATGAAAGTTTTCGTGGCGTGCTGGCACGATTGTTGGTGACTCAAGAGCGTGTTTTCCGGTGTTCGTGAACTGTAGCGTAGATATGTGCTTCGCCTTTGTTTTGGATATTCGTAATCTGTACGTCTGCAAATCTTAGCGGTTGGGCGATTCTGCGCAGTGAATTGCCACGGCAAAAGAACGAAAGTAGCGAGTGTTCATTTGGAACGTGTCGTTCGTAGAGCTGACGTCGACATTCGTTTTCTTCGTGACCCGGAGGTACGTGCGTGTGTACTAAATATTTTTAAATTGTTCCGATGGCACTATAGTGGAGACACTATGTTCCGTACTTGTACATAAATGAAGAGGTCATGTGTGCTTCTGACTTGATAGGCTAAGAGCGATCGCATTAAAATAATAAACGCGCGTGGCAGTACAGTTTCCGAACAGCCGTTTTTTTCAGGGTTGATAAAAAGATTGCTAGTGCCAATTAGCACTGCGGGCTTCTTGTATTACATATACGTTTACTTCGTTGAGAAAAATAGAAGGAATGCTGTTGAATTGCTTAGTGTATCAGTTTTGTGCATGACATTTTATTACCGGTGTTTAAACCACTTTCATTCGGCATTATAATTTTGGGCCAGCCTTGCCAGACTCTTAGTCTAATATGTCTCCTTGAAATTGAATTTCGTGAAGACGCTTACAGTAAACCGCTTTTTTAAATGGTTTTCAGCTGTTCTCGTTCTACTTGAAGCTAAAAACATAAAAATCTCTATCAAGTAGGCAGATATAAGTTCCAGCAGCGCAGTAGCAGTGCCCACGGAGGCTACACGAATCAATCTAGATTCAGCAATAACACTTTTTCAGTGCCCTAAGCCATATTAGCAACTGTATACGCAACAGCGCGAAAGGAACCAGAGCAAAAGAGAAAAAGCCGCTCTTTGTGACGGTCCCAAGAGATTTTTGTAAAACATAAGATGTTACTACTTTTGCGGAAAGGATCAACCTTATATTGTTCTGAATAACATACTTGTGGCAGCAGCACACGCTCTCCTCTGTAACTACGTGTCTACAAATACGGGTGTTCAAAAGAGTACAAATAAAACTGCAGAAACATTGCAAATGAGTAGGAACACTTTCTCAGCGTGTTCCAGATAGTGTCTGTGTGCATGTGTGTGTGTTGGGTAAATAAATTAAGGGTGAATAAAGTATGCCTTTTTATTTCGTCACTTTGTTGGTACATCAAATTTGCTCCTATGGATCGACCAAACGTTTGATAGCACACATTTTTTGACATTTCCATAGACCAAATGACCCGCATACAAATCTCCAAACGTTTTCAAGCGTAATACATTGCTTAATCAGTGACTTTTGGCGCAGAAGGTAGAATAAATATGTTAAGTTTGTAAAAGTCGCTGCGAACGCTTTATCTCTTCACGGGAGACGACGGATGCAATCAATTCACAGCCTCCCGTTCATGCGCTCGTTCCGGCAAGATGAGTGACGTCACGGCGGCAGTGAGCAGGCCTGAAAATATTTTTTGTGGTGGCATTGGTAAGGCACCACGGAGGACGCATCGCGGTGCCTGACTGCAGACCTGTAACCTAGCCTAAATTATGCACGATGATTGATTGATTAATATGTGGGGTTTAACGTCCCAAAACCACCATATGATTATGAGAGACGCCGTAGTAGAGGGCTCCGGAAATTTTCATCACCTAGGGTTCTTTAACGTGCACCGAAATCTGAGCACATGGGCCTACAACATTTCCGCCTCCATCGGAAATGCAGCCGCCGCAGCCGGGATTTGAACCCGCGACCTGCGGGTCAGCAGCCGAGTACCTTAGCCACTAGACCACCGCGGCGGGACAAATCATGCACGATGTGTAAAGACAACTGAACTAAATGCCGTACGGGCTCTTCAGTAGCGAGGCTAACCAAGTGGTGAGAATGGTTCCTAGCATACTTCCTTGGTAAGTAGGCATCGTTTCAACGGTGATGGGCGTCTTGATCGGGTAGTCCTGCATAGCAGCAATGGTTCGAGCCGTCGATGCACCGTGGGGTAAACCAAAGCATATCCTAAGAGCCTCGGCTTGTAGGTTTTGGATTGCGCGCAGGGTGATATGTTACATATTACAGGTAGGTTCTACCACAGCAATCGAAGCAATATTACCTTGTAGGGCTGTAACATGGACTCGACGAACACTCCCCAGACTTTCCCGGAATGGAACTTAAACAAGTGACAAATAGCAGGCAGCCGCTCTTTTAAGAAGTTTAAGTGTGGAGTCGAGGACAGGTCTCGGTCACTTACGACTCGCAAGAACCCGTGACTCTGGCTGGATGATATCAATTGCCCGTGAATTGATAAGCCTTAAGTGGTTATTGCAATTCTGGTAAACGCCACGACTGCACACTTGCGATCTTGAGCCCTTGTATACGTAGATAGTGCGATGTCACTGATACTGCCTTCTGAAGTCGAGAGTGAAGATCAAATTTAGTCACACCTGACGTCCATACAAAGATTTATTCAGCTTAATTGGAAAGTTGTAAACTTCTTGGCTACTTGTCGACTAGTCCAACTCGTCCTACTACTAGTAATGCGCTGAGAATGACTTCGTGAGCGACATTGTCGTAAGACCCTTTATGTGAGGCAACTGAGCAGCGGATATTCGTTTACAGGCCTTATGAGACTCTGTCGATGTAAACTACTTGTCATTAGATGATCGGCTTCACCTGAATCCGGACATGACATCCGGATATATGTACGAATGAAGGCGCGTTAGAATCATTTCCTCCAAACTTTTTCCACAAAGCTCGCGAGATCGATTGGCTGGTAGGTCGAAATGCCCAAACGTGGCTAGTTGTCTTTGAAAAGAGGAAACAGGTGGCTTCAATTCCATTCATGTGAAATAGTGCCAGTTTGCCAGGAGTCGTCCTATAGCAGGAAGAGTGCTTTCGGAGCGTGATCTACTAGGTGGCACAAAGCGCAGTAGGTGACACCGTGAGGTCCTGGCGCTCAAGAACGTGAGCAAAAATCAAGCGCAGCATTCAGTTCTTGCATGGAATATGAAAACTCTATTCATAGATCACGTGAAAATAATGAACAGTCGTTCTCGTCCCAGTTGAATTTGCCCCACGGACAATTATTTCGCAGAATGATTCTGCGAAGTCAATCTTTGCAGCGTATGTGAAGTATCAGAAATATAGGTGTGCAGCGCAGACCAACGGTTGTATGAAAACAGACAGTTCTCCAGATATTTTACAGAGGTTTACTTGGATCCAACGACTCGCAGAAAGATACCCATTGTCCCTTATCCAGCTTGTCCGTGTGAATCTGTAATTTTTCGTGTACGTCTGGCCGATCTCAAGTCATGAATGCACTTAGTTCGTCTATACCATCGTTCTGCACGACGACGAATCGCTCGAAGATTTTCTAGTTCAATGTCCATATTGGTGCGTGGTGAGCTCACCGACAGCTAATGTGTGGTTGACTGTAGGGCACTCTTTATTGCGTCCTCTAGGTAGAAGGGTGAGCACCAACACAGTCTGCCATGATTACCTTGCATTTCAGCCTATCGGTGGACGGCTCTGGAAGACTTGATATTCAGAAAACCGTCAGTTTTCAGGCATTTTGAGATGTAGTAACTACCCCTTGTTTCCCAATCCGAAACCCATTGCACTCATCTGCCGAATGAGCATGGCATGAAAGTAAGGTCTAGGCAACTTCTATACGCTTATCCACGCATATAAGTATGGCTGCCATCATTCATGAAACCAAGTTCACAATCAAAGTGAAGCAGACCAACTTTTTACCTGTAATGTTGACCCTGGAGCTTCCTCACAAGTAATAGTGGATATTGAAGCCTCCAGTTACCACCACGGCTAGAAAGATCATTCCTCGCAAACGCTAGCAGTATGGACGACTTATTAGATATAAGTATGCTCCGATTATTATAAACGTGGTTTTTCTTTTTTTACTTTTAAGCAAACGCACTGGTTCTCTTCGTCAGGTGGTACACGGTGAAGGAAAGCCGCGCCGTATGTACACAGAACAACCTTGCTGCTTTTTTCGTGGGAGGAGGACATAGAGCACACATATTCCGACAGTGTCATGGGAGCTGAGAGGTTGCGTTCCCATATCGCAGTTATGGAGAACTCGTTCGTGAATACATATTGTCGGAAGTTGGACGTGCATGGCCTAAGACTTCTGGCATTCCACTGAAAGACAGATGGGTTCTTAACATCCTCTCAAAAGAATATCATGTAGGAATCCATATTTTTATCGTAAGGCGTCAAGTGCCAGGCTCAACGTGTCCAGCACCTTCAGCGTGCTCTGCGGCAACGGGGTCGTCATGCTACTTAGGAGCATGCGCATTGCACTCATAAGGGTCTACAAGAAGCTAATTATTTGGCGATCATCAGTTTGTGAGGGTATCGAGATTGGTGGAATGCGTTGCACCCCTGAATCAGGCCATGTTCGTGGAAGTGAAGGCCACTCTTCACGAGATGCGAGTGTTGACCCTGCCTGTGTTCTTGATTTATCTATCTTCGAAAAGCTTCAACTGTACAAAAAGTAGTGCATTACAACTGTGAATATTCTTAATGTTTTTCAAGCACTGCTTAGCGTAGTGACAGGAAGTGCCTGGCGAATATACAGGAAGCCTCAAAGGCACACGTTGACATAGCGGTGCCATCGTTGATCAGTTTGCGGCAGCAAACACTCTCAAGAAGCTTCACCTTCTCCGCCAATCAGGAATTCGGTTTTTTGCAGGCGCTTTTTACACCAGCCTCTTCGACAACTGAACTCCGAATCAAATGACTTCTTGCTCAATCTGCCGGGATCTTTCATGTCCTTCGAATATTATTCTAATGAAAATGCACACAAAAATACCTCTCACACTGCACCATCGATGATTTGCCCAGTTCGGCCCTACTTGTCCTAAACTGCGAATTGCGCAATGCGTCGGTTGCTGCTACTGAAAGCTCAGCCATAACTCTTTAACGTAATTAGCCACTAGAAGAGCAAACCGATCACAGATTCCCTGAAAATGTGTTCTCCACAGAAGAAACAATAGTGACAATCGCGATTGTTCTCTGCTTAATGAAAATTATTATGATTCAGCAGAAGGTTACGAATATTGTGAGTTTCAGCCTATGATGAATAAAGACGTAGTAACAGTCTACAACAGACTCTTGAAGGGCCACTCTGCCAGCCTTCGCTACAACTGTGCTGCGGGCCCCACAACGGCCCGGTATATTTCTATTGTATCCTATAATAGCATGTTGAACACTGGTTGATTGATTGATACGTGGGGTTTAATGTCCCAAAACCACCATATGATTATGAGAGACGCCGTAGTGGAGGGCTCCGGAAATTTCGACCACCTGGGGTTCTTTAACGTGCACCCGAATCTGAGCACACGGGCCTACAACATTTCCGCCTCCATCGGAAATGCAGCCGCCGGAGCTGGGATTCGAACCCGCGACCTGCGGGTCAGTAGCCGAGTACCTTAGCCACTAGACCACCGCGGCGGGGCACGTGTTGAAAACTGGGGAAAGCTACAAATAAAATGAATAAAAATTACAGGTGGGGCAACACAGCTAGGAAAACATGTGTACCAATAAGATGTCATAGGATTTAGTGCAGACGCATGATTGCTACTTTTTTTATTTTAGCAAAATATATTTGTTGCCTTTATTGGTACAATGTGTATTGTAAGGCTTATATCGTCTGCCTGTGCATTTTTTCTCAAAAAACTTCTTACAACCTTGTGTGGGTCCCATTTTGATATGACTGTTCCTTATGTACATTTCGCACTTTTGAAAATCTGGAAAGAGAGTTAGTCTTGGGTGTTAAGGTACGGAAAGCATTCAGAATTCACTTATTGTTACACTCCTATATATATATATATACATATATATATATATATATATAAAGTGAGAGTATTAAGTACATTGGCCAGTTGTCAGCGTTTAGTTATAAGTTATACCTTACCCGAAGCATTCCTCAATTTGTTTGCATATATTTATTTCTCAACAGTTAAAATTTGATCATCAAGGGAGACATTTCAAAAGAAACAAGAGTAATGCTGTGGGATAAAATCAAAAAGCCATTAAGGCTCGATAGAGGCTTTCGCACCTATAGAGAACGAAGCAACAGCCACAATCATTACACAATATAGCAACAAAACACTACGTACGAAACGAAAAGTAGGAAGGTTTTTTGCACGCAACTTTTTTATATTAGTAACAGTGAGTAGCACAGCATTTGTCGACCATAATTAGTACGTGTGTAAGGGATCTTCCATTCTCCAGTCGACCGTGTGCTATAAGGGCAGGAGTAGGGTTTCAAGTGCGCTAGATCACCAAGAAAAAATTATGCTTCCTTCGATAAGTACACTATCGCTTCATTAAAACCTAATTGTACATGTCGGGTATTCGTTGTAGATTATGAGCTTCGAAGGGAGTTCCTGGAAGGGCCCAGGAACTCCCTTCGAATACAGCCTTCGCATACACCGCGTGATTTGTAGCAGAGCATCGGGACGATGCTCTGCTATGAAATGCGCGGTGTATGTAGTTGACGTATTATGCAACTGGCTTACTGCAATATGGCTTCATCCGCACAACATGTACAATTTCTGATTTCAACTGGCGAGTTCGCGAGGAACTGTCAGGGATGTCCTCATAATTAACGTCACTTAGGCGCCTTACAGTATTTTAGGGGCCAAAGTAGTTTTTCAGTAACTTTGCAGAAAGAACGTGTCGGCGAATAGGGCTCCAGACCCACACTTTCTCACCTGGTTGATAAGTGACGTATCGGTGTTGCAGCTTATAACGTTGTGCGCCGTAACTCTGCTGCCGGGCGATTCGCATGCGTGCTAGCGGCCGTGCCTCTTCAGCTCGTTCAGTAAAAGCTTGAACATCCGTGTCTGAATCGTCGCAGTCGTGCAGCAACATGGCTTCAAGCATTGTCGTCACTTCATGGCCATAAAGAGGACTAATTGGCGTGCTTCGGGTAGTTTCCTGCTGCGTCGTATTATAGGCAAGCGTCACGTGTGGTTGAACGTCGTCCCAATTTTTATGATATACGTCGATGCACATACTCAGCATATCGGCAATTGTCTTGTTGAGGCGTTCTGTTAAGCCATTGGTTTGTGGGTGGTAGGAGGTGGTTTTTCGATGCGCTGTTCCACTCAGCTCAAGCACTGACTTAAGGAGTATGGCCGTGAAAGCGTACCTCTCTTCGTTCTTATAATTCTAGGAGCGCCATGCCTCAGAACGTTATTTTTACTAAAAAATTGTGCCGCTTCTACTGCGGTTCCGGTTGATAAAGCCTTTGTTTCTGCGTATCGAGTAAGATAGTCGGTAGCGACAATTACCCACTTCTTTCTAGTGTGTGAAGTCAAAAATGGTCTAAGGAGGTCCATTCCGATTTGTGCAAAAGGCATGGTGGGCACTTGAACTGGTTGCAACAATACGGCTGGTTTTAAAGGTGGCGATCTTCGTCGCTGACAATCGAGGCACTTGCGGACGTAATGCTTTACAGCGCCTGAAAGCTTCGGCCAGTAGTACTTCTGTTGGATACTGGCCAATGTGCGCGTGTATCCAAGGTGGCCGGAGATAAGATCATCGTGGCAAGCGCTCAGGATCTCATTACGAATGAATGTTGGAACGACAAGTAAGTGGGCATTCCCGCTGGAGGAAAAGTTCTTCTTATATAGGACACCACTGCGCAAGCAGAATATTGGCAGCCTCCTTAGAAATATCTTGCGAACGCTTGTAGACTGGCCGTTAAGAAAATAATAAGAGGAAGCAACTCGCTGTCTTTTTTCTGCTTAGACGAAATGGTGACCGTGTCGACCACTCCTAAAAACGCCATGTCATCCTCTTATGAGACATCGTCTTGCTTTATAGGTGACCTACATAAGCAATCGGCATCAGAGTGCTGCCGTCCCGACTTATAGATGACCGTTATATCGAATTCTTGTAGGCGTAAGCTCCAGCGCGCTAGCTGACCAGATGGGTCCTTCAAGTTGGTTAGCCTGCAAAAAGAGTGTTGGCCACTGATTACGTGGAAGGGATGGCCGTAGAAGTATGAGCGAAACTTCATAACTGCCCATACTACAGCAAGACATTCCTTTTTTGTTGTGGAATTATGGGACTCAGCACGGCAAAGCACGGTCCTGCTTGCATATGCAATCACTCGCTCGGTTGAGTCGTGCCACTGGACGAGTACAACGCCTGAACCTACGTTACTGACATCGGTGTGGACCATGGTAGGAGCGTCCTCGTCAAAGTGAGCAAGCACAGGTGGTGTCTGCAAGCTCTGTCGTAGATCGTCAAATGCTGCTTGCTCCTCTTCGCCCCATAAAATTGGAACATCGTCTCTTGTTATGCGTGTTAAGGGCGACGCTATGTGCGAGAAATCGGCGATAAACCTGCGGTAGTATTCACAAAGGCTGAGAAAACGTCTCACGGCCTTCTTATTTGTTCGCACCTGAAATTTTCGGACGGCATCGATTTTGTCGGGGTCCTGACGAACACGTTCATGGCTCACCACATGTCCTAAGAATTGGAGTTTCTTGAAACTGAAATGACATTTCTCAGGTTTCAGTGTTAAGCCAGTGGACCGTATTGCTCTAGCTACTGATAGCAGCCGTCTTATTTGTTCTTCGAATGTTGCTGAGAAAACAATGACGCCGTCGAGGTGAACCAGATACGTCTGCCACTTAAGGCCTGATAGGACGGTATCCATCAGTCTGAATCGTTGCTGGGGCTGAGCACAATCGGAAGGGCAAGACTTTAAACTCGTAAAGCCCGTCAGGGGTAACAAAAGCAGTCTTTTCTCGGTCTCGAACATCGACACCGATTTGCCAATATCCGCTTTTCAGGTCCATCGACGAGAAGAAGCATGAATGCTTCAGCCTGTCAAGTGAATCGTCAATACGTAGTAATGGGTATACGTCTTTCTTTGTCACGCGGTTCAGCCTGCGGTAGCCCACACAGAAGAGTAAGCTGCCGTCTTTCTTCTTAACTAGCACTACCGACTAACACTGACGAGACTTCTGGTAATAGCAATTCCTTGAGAGAGTAAAAGCGTCCATACTTGTTCCACGACACCTTCTCCAGTATGCTGCGTGTTGCACGTGACAGATACAAGGCGGCATGACAGCGGTGGCATGGTCACGTCGTCAATGACGCGCATGGTCTTGAGCTGCAGCTCTGCGCTATGGTCCGCTGAGAAGGTCAGTACACTATCCGGAATATTTATGATGGCACCGTACTCCCGCAAGAAATCCATACCCAAAATGGTCTGTTTACAACATTCAGAAAGATCAACGAAGGATGAGACGAATGATGAATCCCTGATCTTGATTCGTGCGGTGTACTTTACGGTAGGCGTCAGCAGCTGGCCCCCGGCTCCTCTAATTTGCGGCCCCGTCCATTCCATTTTCACCTTTCGAGTTCGTCCGCCAGATTTGCACTCATTATTGGAAAGTCCGCACCAGTGTCGACCAATGCCGTCACGTCGTGACCGTCAATTGAAGGTGTAATGTTGGTGGTGACAATCTCGTCTTTCGTCGATTTATTCGAAATGTGCGGCGCTTCATGCAGAGGTAATGGGGGATTATAAACTCTTCGGCAATTCGCAACCTTTCCCCCTAAGGTCACTGCTTTTAGTTTCACCGGCGTGGACTGGGAGAGCTTCCTCTCGTCATGTCCGTGGTGCTACCTCTACTAGGTTGGG
Source organism: Rhipicephalus microplus (assembly GCF_013339725.1). NCBI lineage: Eukaryota > Metazoa > Arthropoda > Arachnida > Ixodida > Ixodidae > Rhipicephalus > Rhipicephalus microplus. Next base: position 75,713 of record NW_023611238.1, on the reverse strand, counting down.
GGAAACGACCAGGAGAGGACGAGTGTGACCGGAACCCAGGAGAAACGTCCCGCTGGATCGTCGTGCTCGTATCAACGTTGCGTCTTCCTTCGAATTAGCGTCGAGGGGTACTGGACGGAAATCTTTAGTACCCAGCGACGCGATGAGGACAATACCGCACGATGTGGCCTGCTTCTTCACAATGGAAGCACAAAGGCCTGTAGTCAGGGGTACGCCAGATGTCGGTTTTGTGGAGTGGAGGTCCTATCGGCGTCGACGTTTCCTTGTAGTACCAAGGCACTGTCGGCGGCTGTTGGTGGTGGTACTGCTGAGGTGGCGGAACGTTAGATGACTGTCGACGCAGAATATCTGCATATGTTGGCCTATGTCAGTGGTGTTCGGCTCGGGAAGTGCAAGCGCTTGCCTTATCTCTTGGCGTACAACTGTGATCGACGCAATCGTGCAGTCATTCGGTGAGCAGGCGAGCTTCTTCACCTCTTCTTGCACGATTTCGCGTATCAGGTCCCGCGAAGAATGCTCGTCAGTTGTTACAGTGGTCACGGTGGTTACGCTGATTTGTCCGCTGTTGTTTGGGTGGTCGTACTGGCGGTAGTGTAGCTGTAGTGCGCGTTGGATGGCAGTCGCCTCCTTCGAAAACTTGTCGACGCTTGAAAGTGGGTTCTGCACGAGGCCAGCAAAGAGCTGCTCTTTAACACCGCAAATGAAGTGGCTGATCTTTCTGCTCTCAGACATATCGCATTCTAAAAAATATCGCCTGAAAAGGGTGTCTATTTGTACCACAACAATATACGTCATCAGGATTGCGTGCGCTTCCTTTCTTGAAAACTCGCCGCTGGCCACTTTCCTATCGAGAATGCAATGTAACCCTGATAATGGGCATGTCGATCTTGACCGGAATGTACCGGGCGCGGGGCGATATTGCAAGGATGAAACCCAATATAGATGACGATTATTGTTGCGGGACAAAAAGACACCCTTTTTAATAGCTCTTTCTTTACAGTGCGGTGTCGGCTCGATAGAAAAGACGAGCCATGTCCTCAACAAACATAGCAACGGATTCGTTTGGCTTTTGAATCCATGATTCGAAGAGTCGTTGTGCATGCTCCCGCCTTTCAGTGTTTGCAAAGGTGGCCAGGAACTTCCACCGGAACTTTTTCCACGTTGACCACACGTGATTCGTGAACCATGTTCGAGCCCCTTCTTGAAGAGGGTAATACACGTACCCCAACTTCAGTGCGCCGTTCCACCCATTAACGTTGGCTGTGCGCTCGAACTCCTCAAGCAAGTCATCTGCACCCTCATATGTGCTGCCGTGGAAGTTCACGGGGATTTTAGAAGTGAAAATAGTCACCTGTGTCGTGCTTGGGCTGGTCATCACGGGGCAACTGCTTCCGGGCGCAGTCATGTTTTCCGTCCAAGGACCGAACTCTGGGCTCAGGCCTAACAGGCGGTGGCTGGAGCGGTAAACAGGTGTTTCGATGAGTGGAAGTATTTGTGCACTAGATCCCGGGCTGTTGGAAGGTGTCCTGGATATCCACCTTCACCAGTGTCATGATTTAGACACAGCAGAAGTACGATATAGATGAGCTCACTTATAAGAAAATGAAAGGCGCTCGTAAAGAAAACCGGGCAAGGACTTCGTCTTTCTTTTTTGCTGCGCGAGCTCTTCTCTGCAGGTTGAATGCGGCAATATAAAAGAGACAAAAGGCATTGCCTTTGCTGTTAATTTCAGTAAAACGAATTTCTATTCATTAGATGGTTAGAGGGAAGAGCAATCAGAACACCTAAGCGTAAGTCTGGAGTGCCTGCAAAACAAAGAAAACAGCTATCATTTCTGCTTTCCTTGTTCGAATTAAATGGCGACTTTACAAATACCGACATGAAGGCGATTGCTGCCACCATCAGAATTTGTCAGTGCAGCGAAATTTGTACAATGCAGGGTCTTCTTTGTTGTTGAACATTCCGCATATATGAGTCGCTGAACATATTTAAACCATTTTGGTATGTGTATTTCGCTGCTCCCAACTGGTCTCCAATTCTACCCGCTGAAAGGGAGAAATTTTTCCCAGCACGAATAAATGTTTACAGCTTAAGCGCGTGTCATAATCTCCATGGCGTCTCTCACGTAGTGTAGCTTTTTTAGACCTGCAATTGATTGCATTTAACATCATCCTGCGTTCGATTTCAGGAAGACTGAAAGGAGAAATGTAAGTGTCTCAGTCATCCCGACTCACACACACACACACACACACACACACACACACATGCACGCACGCACACACACATATAATGCAACGAGCAAGGTTGCGTAAAAACACAGGTTATTATTCGAGAAACGTTAGCCGCAACAAGCTGGTACAGGCAGGAACCCGGCAAGCACGAGCCACACACGGACGTCAACGTCTTCTTTCACGCTGGCACAGAGCTGGCGCCACTATGCTTCGGTACAATTACTCCCCGCGCAGAAAGGAGCCAACCTGGCGACCTAGGGAAAGCACACGACAAGGGAGTCATAGCACGGTTTGAGGCGTAATACGTGTACTGTTTCAAGCCTACGGCAGCGTTGGTCCGAAGGTGGATCAATGGGCTCAACTTCATAGTTGACAGGAGATGTTTGCCGCACCACACGGTAGGGGCCATGGTATTTCGACGAAAGCTTCGGGGAAAGACCGGGAGGGGTGGACGGAACCCAGAGCCAAACCAGCATTCCTGGGTTATAGTGTACAGTAGACGCAGAGAAATCGTGGTCAGTTTTCTGGCGCCATTGGTCTTGGGCAGTAAATGAGCGAGCGAGTTGACGACCATCTTCGGCATAAGCAGCTGCTTCGAAAACAGGCGTCGCTTCGCAAACATCAGGCCTGTAAAGGAGAATGGTGTCCATGGAGCATGCTGGCTCACATCCGTACAGGAGGAAGAAAGGAGAAAAGCCAGTGGTTGTTTGTGGCGCAGAATTGTACGCGTACGTGACAAAAGAGAGCACTTGGTCCCAATTAAAGTGGTCGTCAGAGGCGTACATGGCAAGCATATCTCCAAGGGTACGGTTAAAGCGTTCTGTCAAGCCATTGGTTTGAGGATGGTATGCCGAGGATTTCCGATGGACAGTGCGACATGCCTTGAGTACCTCGTCGACGGCGTTCGAGAGAAACACGCGTCCACGGTCACTCAGTAATTCACGAGGTGCCCCGTGTCGCAAAATGAGATGGTGAAGAAGAAAGGACGCAACGTCTTTCGCAGTGGTAGCAGGCAGCGCAGATGTTTCAGCGTAGCGTGTCACATGATCCACGGCGACGATAATCCACCGGTTGCCTCGAAGAGAGTTGGGTAGAGGACCATAAATATCAATTCCGACGCGGTCGAATGGTCTCGCTGGGCAGGTTAAGGGTTACAAAGGGCCAGAAGAGCTGTGAGAAGGCGTCTTGCGTCGTTGACACGTGGTTCATGACCAAACGTACTGGCGAACGTGCCGATACATGCCGCGCCAGTAGTATCTTAGAAGAAGGCGAGAGTAAGTCCTAAACACTCCAGCGTGGCCACACTGGGGGTCATCGTGAAAGACAGCGCAGATGTCTGAACGCAAATGACGAGGGATGACAAGGAGCCACCTACGGCCATCCGTCATGTAATTGCGGCGATACAACAAGCCTTCACGGACAGCAAAGTGTCTTGCTTGACGAGAGAGGGAGCGTGAAGTCGTTTCTGACGAACTGTGAGAGAGGACGTCTAGCAAAGAATTGATCCAGGGATCCTTGCGCTGTTCGGATGGCATGTCAGTGATGCTCAACGATGATGAATCGCAAATGGCAGTTGATAAGCAGGCAAGGTCAGAAGGCAGTGAAGAACGGGATAGTGCATCGGCGTCTGAAGTTCTGCGTCCTGAGCGATAAACAACACGGATATCGTATTCCTGAAGGCGTAAAGCCCAACGAGCGAGGCGGCCAGTAGGATCTTTCTTGGACGCTATCCAGCATAAGGCATGGTGATCTGTGGCAACATCAAACTGGCGTCCATAAAGGTAGGTGCGAAATTTTCCTATATCCCAAATGATAGCCAAGCACTCCTTTTTCGTGACGGAATGTTTGGACTCTGCCTTCGTTAGTGTACGGCTGGCATAGGCGACAACGTACTCGTCGCAGCCATCCTTGCGTTGAGCAACAATGGCACCGAGGCTGACACCGCTTGCATCTGTGTGAATTTCAGTGGGTGCATTGAGATCGAAGTGGTTGAGAACTGGCGGAGACGTGAGTTGCTGGCGTAGTGCCGTGAATGCCTCATCGCAGTGAGAATTTCCGCCAGAGAGGTCCACGCTACGGGAGAGAAGCTGAGTCAGAGGGGCAATTATAGAGGCAAAATTTCGAATGAAACGCCGAAAATAGGAACACAAGCCTACGAAACTATGAAGCTCCTTTAGGGTAGTAGGCTTGGGGTACTCGGCAACGGCATGCAGTTTGGCAGGGTGTGGCGATATTCCTTCTTTTCAAACGACGTGGCCGAGAATTGTAAGTTCGCGGGCGCCAAAACAACATTTTTTGAAGTTTAGTTGCAACCCGGCGGCCGTAAGGCACTGGAGAACTTGTTCCAGACGGGAAAGATGAGTTTCGAAATGCGCCGAGAATACAACTATGTCGTCTAAATAGCAAAGACAGATGTGCCATTTAAGTCCCCTGAAGACACTGTTCATCATTCTTTCAAAAGTCGCAGGCGCAATGCAAAGACCGAAGGGTATTACATTAAATTCATATAAGCCGTCAGGCGTCACAAACGCCGTTTTTGGACGGTCTGGTTCAGCCATTGGCACTTGCCAATATCCAGAGCGCACATCCAGTGAAGAGAAAAACTCCGCACCTTGAAGGCAATCCAAGGCGTCATCAATGCGTGGCAGGGGATAAACATCCTTGCGTGTGATGTTGTTTAGTCGACGATAATCCACGCAAAACCTGATGGAGCCATCCTTGTTCGCACGAGGACAACTAGCGAAGCCCAAGGACTGTGAATGCTGAATAACACCACGTTGCAGCATCTCGTCGACGTGTTGATTGATGACGTCACGCTCAGCCTGCGAGACGCGGTAGGGGCGCTGACGAAGTGGAGTATGAGGAGCGGTGTCGATATGGTGAGCGACAACTGACGTGCGTCCTAAGGGAGGTTGTGCGTGGTCGAAGGAGGCGCGGAAATGGTAAAGTAGTTGAATGAGCTGATTGCGCTGGTCTTGCGTAAGACCGGTGTCTACGCTGCGCAACAGAACGTCTTCGTCAGGTAGTGAGAGCGCGGTGGCAGCTGTTACAGCATCCAGGGACATCGGTGTCGTATCAGAACGGGCATCGAAAGGAAAGATGTTATCATAAGTGTCAAGACTCCCAATGCATTCGCCATGCAATAAGGTAGCACGACAAGGGAACGGATTGCACACGTACATGGCACTGGAGCCATCGGCAAGTGTTATGACGGCAAACGGGACGACAAGGTTCCGGCGACGAGCGCATTCTTGTGACGGCATAAAGAGGGCAGTTGAATCGGAAACGGAGTTGCACAAAAGCGATACCGCGGCGACCGAAAAAGCAGAAATGACGACGTCAGCGGCGACGATCACCTTTTTGGGTGAGCGAGGGGGATCTATGAATGTCGTGCTGAATGACTCCCCGACAGAACTAATGCAGATGAATAAAATCTCTACTTTGGAATCTCGACGCAAAATGAATAGGCTAAAATTTTTTCCAATTATTACACGGAAATATCAGACTCGAAACATCGGCTTTCGTGACTCCGTTATCATCGCGTCCCACCAGGAATTACCATTCTGCAAAGTTCTCGCCTATCACAGCGCGCACTAACAATTTTAAGTATTCTTTTTTCCCCGCACTATAACCGACTGGAATAACCTCCCGCATGAAATTCTTTCATCTGACAATGTGCTGAAATCTATTGATAAAATGTGTGACTTGTAAAATTTTGTAATAATATTTTACAGTGTTTTTAAAATATTTTGTGTTGTCCTGTTTACTGTTTTACCTCGCTGAAGATTGTATAATTGTTCTAACGGCTCCGTAACACCCCCACTCCTGCTTGGGCCCATTTGTGGCCTGCAGTATTGTATAAATAAGCACGAGTACAGTCCAACAACCGCATGATTAGCGAAAGAAAGTTCCATCCCAGAATGATTTCATGAGACGCAGTGGAAGGACGACAAATTCAACGATGTAAAGCACTCCTTGAATCACAACACGAGCAGTGCAAGTGGCAGAAGGTTGGACGTGTTGCGAATGCGCTGTGCGTAAAGAAATTCAAACCAGTGGAGTCGTCACTTTGTTCAGTTTGTGGCATAACACTTCACTGATTATACAAATAGCGGCACCTGTGTCGACAAGAGCAGTTGTGGCGAAACCGTCCACAAACACGGCAATCTCGTTAGGGGGCGAAAGATGAGGCCTTGAAAATTTCGTCGGTGGCGCACTCTTGCCTGAGGAACTGCGACTGTTAGTTTTCTCCTGTGCGTGGGTTGGAACGGCGAAGCATGGGCGAGGAGACCGAAGACGGGGTGAAGGAGATCGACGTCGGCTGAAGTCTGGTCGACGTGAGCGGGGGTCATGCGAATCAGGTGTCACATGCGATTCTGATTGCCGAGGTATGTTGCCGGAATGCTGAACATCATTATAATAGAATCCACGGCGACGACAGTAGTGCGTGACAGGTCCTGGAATACCACAGTGTAGCAGACGGGCCGGTTATCCGGAGTACGCCAAGACTTTACAGGTGCTCGAGGTGGTGGAAAGGGCCGATTTACCGGATAAACCGAAACTGGTGACCTGTAGTAGTTGGTGGCTGGACTGTATGAAGGGAGCGGCGGTTGGGCAGCAGGTCGGCGGACGGCTTCTGCATAAGTCAGCGGTGCAGCCGCTGATATTGGGGATGCGGGCGAAGGGAGAGCCTCGGCAATTTGCGTCTGAATAGAACGGCGAAGTGAGTGGTCCAGTGTTGTGGGGGTCTCGTTGATGGTGGCGACAAGAGAAAGCTGTCGAGCAACTTCCTCCCAGATGTACTGTTGAACTTGAGGCATTAACACGCTGTAGTTGGGGCCACTGCTTTTGCACTCCAAGGCCGAAATATCAGCTGTTTGCGTGTTAGCGCGACGTGCAGAAATTCGTTGCTTGCGCAGCTCATCGAACTTTGACATAGCTGAATCACGGCCGTGATGGTCTGTGGGTCTTTGGCCACAAGCATATGAAAAGCGTCGTCATCAATGCCTCTCATTATATTGAAACGCGCTAGCGAAGATTCGACGAAGAGGAGGAAGAGACTCGACTGGCTCGCAAGCGACGCTGTTGATCCTTCACTGAGCTACACCTCTGCATTACCCATCTTGTAAATAAACGCGTTCCATCGGCATAATTGTGATGGAAGGTGCTGGGTAAGCTAGCTACTACCAAGTGATGCACCGTCCCCTAACGACGGAACCGCTACACGAGCTTCGCCGCAGCCATCGACTAGCGGGCTTGGCACCATTACCTCAAGAATTGAGCTCGGACGGAGACAACCAGCAACCAGCCGCAAGGGCGTCGCCCTACCACTACAGAGAGCCGTGAACCTTCACAGGGAAACCCGGCGATGACATGGACGAATGGCTAAGCCACTATCAGCGGTGAGCCGTTCGAACGGTTGGAATGCGGCTAGCCAGCTGTCTCACGTGGGGCTCTTCCTCGATTTCACGGTGCTGGTATGGTTTGAGAACCATGAGGACACATTGACAACCTGGGACCAGTTTGTGGAGGAAATTAAGAAATGCTTTGGAGACCCAGCAACGAAGAAGAAACGTGCCGAGCAGACGTTGTCGCAGAGGGTTCAAGTCACTGGTGAGACATGCAGAACCTAGATTGAAGAGATTCTGAAGTTGTGCAAGTCGCTGGATGCCCACATGACGGAAGAAGACAAAGTGGGCCATATACTCAAGGGCATCGCCGATGACGTCTACCACTTCCTCATTGGCAAGGAGAGCCTGGAATGCGTGGCCGACGTGATTAACCACTGCCGAACCTTCGAGGCTCTTAAACTCATCGCATCACATTGAAGTTCGGACGTCTGGCCAACGTCACGACTCTTGCCACCGTCGATGTCTGCCGAAATTCTCTACCTGCCGACCTTTCCTCCACTATTCGTCAGATTGTACGGGAGGAACTGCGTCGCCATGTCTCTGTTCCCATGCAAGCTGGAGACCCGCAGTGTGATACACTATCCCCAAGCATCAATGCTGCGAGTTTCGACGAGCGCAGTTACTCCACCCGCAGTCCACGGCTGAGGGCTCCGCCACCACAGGCTACTTACGTCGAGTCGTCTTATGCACCCCGCAGCAGTTATAGCTACGATAGCCAACCGCCTTCGTTTGTGTCCGAGTGGCAACAGTTCTCTGAGTATCCTCTCCACACCGCAGCATTCAATGTGCCTCGGGAACGCCCCGTGTGCTACCAGTGCGGCGTTCGCGGACATATCGCCCGGTTTTGCCCATCGCGACGTCGCCCACGCACGACGTTTTCTGACCGACCAGCGATGTTTGCACGGCGAAGCCAACAGCCCGATTACGCCTACTGGCCTTCGGATTCAACTGCCCAGAAGCACGGGCACCGGCCGAACATCCGCAGTGACTCGCCAGCCTCTGTGAGGAGCTTGACGCCACCTACTACGCGCCAGCGAAGGTCCCCATCTCCCCGTCCCCGGCCGCGGCTTTCCTCTCCGCCACCACCGGAAACTAGCCGGCGCGGCCGATGGAGGCGAGGTCGCTGGACGTACCGCTTTGCACACAAGTATGCCTTCATAAGTTCACATGCTTCACAACAAGGTTCATGTATTCATTGACGATGTTCCCACGATGGCTCTGGTAGACACCAGTGCAACAGTTTCTGTAATGAGTTTAGTTTTCAAGGAAACTTGGCCGCAAGGTTATGTTTTATTGGGATAAATCTTCTACTTTTCGAGCAGTCAGCGGCACGGCTTTGTGTCCAGTAGGTGTGTGCACTGTGTCTGTTCGTGTTGCTGGTAAAGCGTTCAAGGCAGAATTCGCAGTGCTCGCTCATTCCACGCATGACGTTATCCTTGGAATTGACTTCTTGCAAGAGTGCCGTGCGACTGTCGACTGCGGGGCAGGCGAGGTTCTGTTGTCCGCCCTCACCCAGCAGCCTCAGCGTAGCGGAGACGACAACCTCGTTGAGGTTAAAGACGCTATTCTACCGGCATGGTCTACTGCCAGCGTGCCCGTTGCTGCTTCGAATGCCGACTCGAGTTTCAGTTCTTCTGATATTGTGATTGAGCCGTTGCCTTTGCCTTGCATGAAGAAAAACATCTTTCTGTCGCACTGCGTTGTGTCTCTCACCGAGGGAAAAACTAAATTATGGGTAGTTAACTGCTCATCCGAGTCTGTTGTACTACCAGAGGGAATGCGCCTTGCCATGTTTGAAGGGCAGTGCAGAATCTGCATAGGAGCTCTCAGCAATGCGGCGAATTCGGACTATGCTGATGTATCTGGCACGGAATACGAATTTTATAAGATGGTTAGCAAGTCTATTCCCTCGCATAGGCGCAAAGTGTTGGTTACACTGCTGGCCAGGTACGCTAAAGTATTTGATTTTGCCCTGAAGTCGCATAGACCTCAGACGCACAGCACACGCACTCATCACAAGATCGACACTGGATCTGCGCACCCCCTCAGACAGAAACCTTATCGAGTTTCCACGTCAGAACGCAACGTAATTTCAGAGCAAGTCAGCGAGATGCTAACCTCTGGCGTAATTCAAGAATCGTCAAGTCCCTGGGCCGCGCCTGTTATCTTGGTCATGAAAAAAAAAGGGTCCTGGAGGTTCTACGTTGACTACCGACGTCTCAACTTTATAACTAAGAAGGACGTGTACCCGCTTCCTCGCATCGATGATGTCATCGACTGCCTGCATTCAGCGTCCTAATTTTCATCAGTGGACTTGCAATCCGGGTATTGGCAGATCCTCATGGATCCGGCTAACAAAGAAAAGACGGCCTTTGTTACACCGGGTGGTCTGTTTGAGTTTAATGTTATGCCATTCGGCTTGTGCCGTTTTACGAGGCCTCAAATGGGAAATTTGCTGTGTTACCTGGACGATGTGGTGAATTTTGGCCGAACATTTGAAGAACATAATCATCGCCTTGACCTCGTTCAACCTGTCTCGAGGAAGCTGCGCTTACACTGAACTCAAAAAATGTCGCTTTGGAGAACGTGAAACCTTGGTTCTGGGACACCTGACGGATAAAAATGGCGTGAGACCGGACCCGCAGAAAGTCGCCGCTGTCAGCAACTTCAAGCAGCCGCAGTCCCCCAGGGAGTTGCGTAGCTTCCTGGGCCTGTGTTTTTACTTTCGTCGATTTGTTCCGAATTTCGCTGATAAAGCACAACCACTGACTGACTTGCTGCAAAAGGATGTCCCTTTCCACTGGACACCGGATTGCGAAGCAGCCTTTAAGCAGCTTCGGTTCATACTGACTTCAGGACCGGTACTACGCCATTTCGATCCTCCTGCTGAAACGGAAATTCACACAGATGCCAGTGGAATCGGCGTTGGTGCAGTGCTCGTTCAGCGCCATGACAATGCTGAACACGTGGTCGCTTACGCGAGTCGTTCGTTGAGCAAGGCAGAACGAAATTACACAGTCACAGAACAGGAGTGCCTCGCAGTCGTTTTCGCCGTGCACAAGTTTCGCCCATACATCTACGGCCGTCGCTTCTCGGTAATCACCGACCATCATTATCTATGCTGGTTGGTAGGCCTCCGAGATCAATCTGGACGACTGGCGCGATGGGCTTTGCGCTTACAGGAGTTCGACTTCACAGTACGCTACAAGAGCGGTAACCAGCACGCAGACGCCGACTGCCTATCGCGCCTTCCTCTAACGACGACTGAGTGCGACGCTAACTTCGACCAGTATATCGGCGCTATTGCCTCTGAGTTCCCTGATCTCGCGACTTTCCGGACGGCAGAACAAGAGGACCGCTCCTTAGATTCTCTGTTCGCCTCCGCAAATGAACACGCAAACCCAAGCTCTTTTGTGGTTCATGACGGCGTCCTTTACAAAAAGAATTCTTCCGGACAAGGCGCCCGTCTGCTTCTAGTTGTTCCACGCACTTTACGGGCTCACGTCTTTCGGTCCTTACGCGACGACACAACCTGCGGCCACATGGGCTTCGTCAGAATGCTTCAACGAATCCAGCAAAGGTTCTATTGGCCCAAGATACGACACGACACGGAAAAATACGTTGCTGGATGCGAACAATGTCAATGACACAAACGTCCCATGGCTACGCCGCCAGGACTTCTCCATCCTATTCCACCTCCTAACTCTCCCTTAGAGACTGTTGGTGTCGATCTGCTCGGTCCATTTCCACGATCGAGCAGTAACAATCGATGGGTCGTCGTCTGTGTTGACCACCTAACGCGCTACGCAGAAACTGCTGCAATACCTGCTGCAATGGCCATGCACGTGTCGCAGTTTATGCTTCGCTGTATAATCCTCCGCTATGGTCCTCCACGCGTTGTCATTAGCGACCATGGACGTCAGTTCGTTGCCGACGTCGTTGAAGAGATCCTGCGTCTGTCTGCCTGCAATTTCCGCCATGCCACACCATATCACCCGCAGACGAATGGTCTCGTAGAGCGCACGAACCGGACTTTCAGGAACATGCTGTCTATTTATGTCGATTCTAAGCACAAAAACTGGGGCGAAGTGCTACCTTACATCACGTACGCGTACGATACCGCGAAGCATGAGACTACAGGTTACTCTCCATTTTACCTGCTGTACGCTCGCTCCCCACGATTTTGTCTCGACACTATACTACCTTTTACACTAGACGTGGAAACCTCGATAGCCGAGACGCTCTGCCACGCAGAAGAAGCCCGTCGCATCGCACGCCTTCGAACCTTGGCATCCCAGCAGCGTTCTAAGAAACGTTACGACGCCTGCCATCACTCCGTATCTTATAGTAAGGGCGATCTACTGTGGTTATGGACACCAGTCCGCAAACGTGGTTTGTGCCAGAAGTTCTTGGCCCACTATTCCGGTCCATTCGTCATTCTTGACCGCCTCAGCGACGTCACGTACGTAATCTCGAGCATCACAAGCAGTGGTCGCCGCTCTAGCAAAACACAACTGACACACGTTGCGCGCCTTAAACCATGCCACCATCAACCATCTGAGTGACTCGCCCAGAGGGCATCGTCTGCGAACCGGGAAGTGAAACGCGCTAGCGAAGATTCGACGAAGAGGAGGAGACTCGACTGGCTCGCGAGCGACGCTGTTGATCCTTCGCTGAGCTACACCTCTGCATTACCCATCTTGTAAATAAACGCGTTTCATCGTCCCAATATTCTTTATTCTGTCAGCCTCCGTCATCCTGGCATCAACTCGCCTACAGAGGTGATCACATCCTCAATGTAGCTCGTGAAGCTCTCGCCATTTCGCTGAAATTGTCCCCGCAGTCCCAGTTGAGCACGAAGCTTACGCATGGCTGAACGACCGAAAAACGAGGTGACGGCCTCTTTGAAAGCCGACCAGGTGGGGATGTCGGCTTGGTGGTTGGTGAGCCATAGGTTGGCCAAATTCGTCAAGTAGAAGATAACGTGAGTCAGCTTCGCAGGGTCATCCCACTTGTTAATCGCGCTGGCATGCTCGTACTCTGCCAGCCAGTCCTCGACATCTTGATCTTCAGTGTCGTTGTATACTGGTGGGTCACGCAGACGAAGTACACCAGAACACATGACAGGTGGCAGCGTGGAAGAGCCTTGTGGGGGATCGACGCGCTCGGTCATCGCGGACTGAGATGGCAGCTTATGGCTGCGGAGCTCCAGGACGTTATCCAGCACGTTTCCACCAAATGCAACGAGCAAGGATGCGTAAAAACACAGGTTATTATTCGAGAAACGTTAGCCGCAACAAGCTGGTACAGGCAGGAACCCGGCAAGCACGAGCCACACACGGACATCAACGTCTTCTTTCACGCTGGCACAGAGCTGGCGCCACTATGCTCGGTACATTATATATATATATATATATATATATATATATATATATATATATGAATAAAAGAATGAATATATGAATAAAAGAGAATCCAGATACACTTGTAGCAATAACGGCAATAATGAAATAATAACTGAGTTCATGGCCCTAGAGCTGCAAGTGCACTGGACAACTAAAAATATTTGCAAGGGTAACTACTCTTCCCAAGTACAGCTGTCGTCTGTGTCTGTTTTTACCTTACTATGCAATCAATTATGCCAAGCATGACTGCCGAACAACAATCCTGTGCACAATGAGGAAGCCCCTACTGCACGCGTAATCCAGAAGCGGGCCATAATTGACATTGCACCCGTTGCCAGCCTCTGCGGCAATACGCGGCTCCCCTCTTTCATCGACGAGATGTCGACGAGTTGCTGAGTAGTTAAAGGTCGAAACTTCTTTCAAAATATCTTTCCGTAACCACGGAGCACTTTGGGGTATAGTGCTTTTTCAGCGTTGCGATGACCACGTCATACGTCTCCTGGGTAGGCGTTTTCGGCAGAAGAAGGCTCCTCAGCGTGACGTATGCCTTCTCCCCGATGGACGTCAATAGCACTTGCAACTTCTTATCCTCTGCGATGTCGTTAGCAGCTGCAAAACACTCAAATCGCTCGAAGAAAACATCGCAGTTGTCCCCGTCCGGATCGAACTCTGGAAGCTTTCCGAGCATGGCACCACCCCGAACAGCTGCTGTTTTTCCTGCTGTCTGGATCCCATCCTCGTCGCCAAACATGTTGTAACTTCAGAACCAGGGCATGCTTTTCGAATCCTTTATTCAGGCATGCCAAAGGGCAGCCTCACAACAGCACAACGAACTCCGTAACGTAGGGCACACGCCCCTATATACAAGTGGCTCCAGGTTACACATGCGCAGTGGCGATCATTCACTTATCACCGCAACTTGACAACTACGACAGGTGTAGCCTATCGCGATATGAACACAACAGGGAGTAAATGGAGAGAGAAGAGGGAGGAAAAGTGAAAAAGCGGCGTCCGGGGTAGTCCACCATATATTATCTCTCTTTTGTTTTTTTCTCTCTTCCTCTCTGATTTAACATTGTATAAAGCTGAGCACCAACCTGTACCCTCAATCCTGATGAAAGACAGACTCTGGCTGAAACATTGAAATAAAATAAACCCCGTTGTGACATCTCACGGAGTATATACTTCACAATATATATATATATATATGTATATATATATATATATATATATATATATATATATATATATATATATATATATATATATAAGGGGAAGAAGTGTATACGTAAGGGCTCGTTTTTCTGGGTTTCGACACAATATCAATGAGATCTAACAGACAGAAGTGCCGAAGAATGTACAGGGGAAGTTATTAGAACCTATGGAATGTAAATAAAAAGAAAGAAAAGTGGGTGAAAAAATAATCAGCCTTGAGCAGGAATCGAACCTACGACCTTTGAATAACGCGTTATTCCCTTATTCATTAACGAGGGTCTCGTACTGGCAGACTTGATGTCATTAGGTTATATACGAGGTACTATTATTCAGCTGCCCGCTCGTAATAAAGTTCACGTGCTACGTGACGCCAAACTTGCGCATAAAAGAGTGTTTCACACTCGTCGCTTGGCTTATAGATGGCGCTGACCGACACTCCTACTTCTAAATTCACATATAAACCCGAAAAAGTGGATGAAGCGAGGACCGCTGTGGTAGCTCAGTGGTTAGAGCATCGAACGCGTTATCCGAAGGTCGTAGGTTCAATTCCTGCTCACGGCTGGTTATTTTTTCACCCACATTTCTTTCTTCTTATTTACATTCCATTGGTTCTAATAACTTCCCCTGTACATTCCTTGACATTACTGTCTGTTAGATCTCATATATTTATATATATAAATATATCTATATATATATATATATAAATATATATATATATATATATATATATATATATATATATATATATATTATAACAATCTAGCAAGAAAGAGACAGTACCCATTCCTGGGCCGTCTGTTCTAAATTCTAACTTCGTTCTTCTTGTCCTCCGTAGGGCTCCCCACACGCCCGAGTGCCACCGCCACTCTTCGTCATTCACGCTGCGTCGTTGCATTGCAAGCTACTAAAGTTGTCTGTGGAGTGCCTCACGGGCTGTGCAACTGCTGTTGATATTGTAGACGCTGCAGCTTGTCCAGCTCAACTGTCATTCTTTTGAAGAGGTTGAAACTGACTGGGTCCGGGCGGTCGTCGTAAATAGTGCACATTGGTAGTTCCCGTGGCGACTTGAAAAACATGCCACCAGGAGGAGATACAGGCTTGTCCAAGGTATCCGCATCTGTTTTACCTTGTCGAGTTGCTTCTCAGGTCGTAGTTTAGTCGGTAGCGCAGGAAATCGTCCATGTTACACTGCAATTTGCTGCACTAAGCGGTGACATCTGCGCTGCTTGCGGTCCATTGAAGAGCATCGGGTGTGTTGGTAGGCATCTGAAAACGCTCAGGCTGTGCCTCAAGCGGTATCTCATGCTCTTTCATGATTCCCTTTGTCATGCTTGTGCTCGAGCTGCTGTTTTTCATAGTTCAGCGCAAAGGAGAGCCAGCTTGGTTTGAAGCCGTGTTATCGGCTGGAGCCATGACTTGCACTGGTGGGTCTTTCATGGTAGAATGGCTAGCAAGTATAGGTACCTAAGCTTTATTCCTGGCAACAGCGCTGAGTACGTGAGGAACTTGGGCGCACTTGGCCTATGACTGCTAGGATTTAAAGGGATGAGGCTATCGACTGAGGGTCCAATCTGTTGTGGTTGGTTTTCGTTTGTTCGCAATTTATTGCGATAAAACGGACGTTATCACAGAGCGGGCGGGTGACTCCGTAATCTCTAGCGTTCACCAACCTGGAAATTGATGCCGCTGTGAATAGGAGGTGGTTTCTGCGTCCAGGATGTTGAGGTGTGAAATGCCGATGCAGATGCCAAAACTGGAACTGGTGAGCAAGGGAGTTGAGGAGAGTTGGTACCAGGGTAGGTTGCGAAACAGGGTTCCGGTAAGCTGCAAAGCACTGCTGCAGCCTCGAGGTGGTTCTCCTCCTGGGTTCCATGTTCGGTAGCGGTCTTGTAGAAATAGGTGTTCGTGGAGAGGTGGGAGTCACTCCGCCAAAAGCAGGTGTAAGCTTGGTGCTCCGGTCTGCCGAAGCTAGCTGCCGCTCGCGTTCACAACTATGACATGCTGCAGCAGCATTCCGAATACGGTATATGGCCATTGTCTGCTTCTTTCGGTCCATCCAGGATTCGTGATATCTGACAGTATTGACGGTCGCCACCCATTTTTCGCGGCTTTCAGTACGGCACCCATTTTTCGGTGCCGTACTGAAAGCCGCGAAATTCCAGAAGTTCAAAAGCAGCCGGTGGTGTCGAGACGGCAAGCAAAAGTGGTGGAAACTAAGCAGGGAGGGGTGGCAGGCCAAAGAAACTACCACGCCTCGTGAACTTGAGCACTGCTTTTTTTTCTTCGAATGCGTCGCTTTTTACGTGCACGCGTGGACAAGTAGCGGCCTCCCGCGGCTATCTCGGTAACTAGATTTTTTGGTCACAGATATACAGACGATTTTTCACTCACAACCAACGGGGCCGACGCCAGCGGCGGGTTCTCTGTGACTGGAGCTCTTTTACGCTCACGCGTTAAAACTCCGAAAAGTAACGACGCCCGCAGCCGACTTGGTGTGAAAGCGCCGCGAGGGTGTACTAGAACGTTCTGCAGCTCTCGGGTCAGCTTTCTCTCTGGTCTTAAGAAGCGGCTGTAGCCAACGCCTCATCAAACACTTGCATTCCTGACATGGCTGCTGGGAACTGCACAGTGGCCGATGCTGTCAAATCGCTGACCTTGAGGTATAATCGTGCGATGGTGCGCGAAAGCTCTACGGCACTTTCAGGCGACGCACAGTCATGACGTCCTAAGAGTAGTCCTCGATTAACATGCTGACTACGGAAGTACCCTTGGCCACAGGAGCTTGGACAGTACGCCTAAGCGTACTGTCCAAGCTCCTGAGCTAGACCTGTCGCCGTGGGAAGCGTGAACGGCATTCCCGGGCAACGGAAGGCCAGGCACTGTCTCGGTGAACCCGTGGTAAGCCTGTCCAGGAGCCATCCAGAAGGCCTGGACGCCGTCCTCGAATTGTGGCATCACTGCTCCCGGCTGCAGGAGGGTCTTCAGTTTCATGATCATGATGCTGTAAGCAGCGTTCTTCAGAGCGCAAGCCTACGTATGCAAAGACCCACGGGGACGCACTTACGGCTTGTAGGTCGTAGACTGCGCCATTTTAATGATTGAAAACACCGAGACAGCACCCCTTCTTAGACCAGCTTTCCCATATGCTACATTGTTGAGAAATACTTCTTGCTGGCGAGTAAGTGCTGTTGTCACGCTCGGCACATATTAATTTTGTTCTCCGATATTCCAAAACTGTGTGTGTGTGTGTTCGAGCGTGTGTTCGAGCGTGTGTGCGTGTGTGTGTGTGTGTGTGTGTGTGTGTGTGTGTGTGTGTGTGTGTGTGTGTGTGTGTGTGTGTGTGTGTGTGTGTGTGTGTGTGTGTGTGTGTGTGTGTGTGTGTGTGTGTGTGTGTGTGTGTGTGTGTGTGTGTGTGTGCATGCAAGAGTTGTTTGAAACGATACCTGGTGCACCACGATATAAAATGAGGAACGTCACCACGCAAATCACACCTAGTGCATCTGGTTTCCAATATAATGAAGTAACCGCTTGATTTTTTTTTATTTTGGTTTACATCATCATCATCAGACTGACTTTGCCCACTGCAGGACAAAGACGTCTCCTGTATTCCACCAGCAAACTCGGTCGCGTGCTTACTGCTCTTAGTTTATACCGATGAACTTTGTAAACTCATTTGTCCACGGAACTTTCTGTCTCTTCCTCATCCGCTTGCCTTTCTTTGGAGTCTAGTCTCTGACACTTAATAACGAGCGGTTATCTTGCCTTCACGCTACGTGCCTTGCCTATGACAACTTCTTCTTGATTTCGAACGTGACGGCCTTAAGACCCGTTAGTTCCCTGACTCACTCTACTCTTTGTCTCTTCAACTTACACCTATCATTTTCATTTTGATTGCTCGCTGCGTCGTCCTCAACTTAAGTTGAACCCTCATCGTAATGCTCCAGGTTTCTGCTCCTTATCTAAGAAACGGTAATATTTAGCGGTCACGTACATTTCTCTTGAGGGATACTCGCACTCTACAATTCATGATTTCAGTATGCTTGCTGATTGTGCTTCACAACGTTCATAATCTTCTAGTTACTTGAGTCTCACGGTTTGACAACGTGGTTACTACCTGTCCTAAGTAGATAAACTCCTTTGCAACTTTAACTGCACTGCTACCTATTTTGAAGCGCTTTTCTCTTCCGGGGTTGTCGATTAATAATAAGAATATTTTTACTTTCTGCAGAATATATTAAGCCCTGTAGTTCTGCTTTTGCAGTCTAATTCAGTAATCTTGAATTACAATTCGTCCCCTGAATTACTAAGCAATACACGCTCACCGAAGCGCAGGTTTCTAAGGTACTCTCATTGACCTACTTTCCCTAATTCTTCCTATTCCAGGCCTCTGAGAACCTCCTGTAAACCACTCTACACAGCAATGGGTAGATCGTATCCCTTGTCTTACATCCTTCCATATTGGTATTCTGTCACTTTTTTATGGTGTTCTATGATGGCAGTTGCTTCGCTGTAGATTTATTCCAGGATCTTGACATGTGCTTCGTCAACACCTCGATTCTGTAGTTTGTGTATGGCTGCTGATATGTGTACTGCATGAAATGCCTTCTCGTAATCTATGAAAGCATGTATGATGATTGGGTGTATTTCTAACATTGCTATATCACCTGATTGGTGGTACGAATCTGGAATATTGTTGGGGAGCCTGTACAAAATTTCGCTTGATCCATTGGTTGAATAATTTCTAATGTTGCCTTGATCCTGTTAGAAATAATTATTGTAAATACCTTGTATACAAAAAGACCAAGCTAATTGGCTTGTAATTGTTCAAGTCCTTGTCGCGCTCTTTCTTATCGATTAAGATGATGTTACCAATTTTCCAAGATCTTTGTACCCTCTCTATCAGGAGACATCGTAAACAGGGTGGCTCGTATAACACAATTTGACCTCCGTCTTTCAGCAAATCTGGCGTTACGTGTTCCTCACCAGCAGCTTTGCCTCTTTGCATTCCCTCGAAGGGTTTTCCGACTTGTCTAATTACTGGTGGGATGCCATCTGGGTGAATTCGGGTCGGAGTTGCCTCGGCTGTTGCGAAAGTCACTGTAAGACTCATACGCTAGTTTAGCTATCCCATACTCATTGAAATTACTTTGCCTTCCTTGTCCCTTAGCGCATACATCCGATTTCCGCCTGTCCCAAGTTTTGTCTTTACCGCTTTGACGCTTTCTTATTTCTTTAGAGCATGTTAAATTCTTTCGATCATATGATTTCGTACATCATATATCGTGTAGTGATTCATTAACTTCGAAAGCTCGGCAAGTTTTACTTTTTGTGTTGTGTTTGACGCTTTTATGCTTTGACGCTTCTCAATATGTATCGCCTCCTGCAATCTAAACATTTTTACACCTATAAGGGTGTATTTGTTTTGTCCCATGGGCAACACCCTTTTAGGGTGTCGACGAACACCCTAAACAATAAGCTGTTTAGAAACACCCTGAAACCGTAGGGTGTAAAGAAACGTTACAGCCTACTTTAATAGGTGTTTATGAACACCCCTAAACTATGGGTGCTGGATGAAGGTATACACTCATGCGAGTGGGGTGTACACTTAACACCCCCTTGAAACGATGGCAGTCAATTATATGAATGAGCATACTTGATCAAATGAAGCGCAATTAACGGGCAACAAAAGCAGAGACATACGAGGTGACGCTTAGAAAAGTGTGTTGAAGAGAGCCATTCAAAGCACTTTGTTCCATCAAATATGCATCACCAACTGGCCCAAGCCTCAATTGTCCTCAAACATATACGAACCTTCTCTGCGGCTGACAGGGAAGAAGGAAGATACTGGTCTCACGCACTGCACTTATACCTGCATGCATGCAGCTGATAAAATAGGGTGCCATGGTATTGAATGAGATGCATGAGCCCAGTGTATATATGTGTACGTAGAGTGGGCCGTAAACGATAAAGACGCGGAAGGCACACACACACACACACACACACCCGCACCACGCCACAGAAGTGGAAGCAGTAACCTGTAGCGTAAGGTTCAACCGAACATAACGCCGAAGCAAAAAACAAATAAGCCCTTATGGTCACATCTGCCATTATTATAGAAACACTGCAAGTCTGACAAACAGGACTCTGATGGCGTTCTGCGAAATTCTGAAATATCTCACGTGACCAAGTTGTTTTTCTCTCTATACTAGAAATTTGTTTTCAATACAATAAATCCCCACAACTTTAAAAAACATTGGCGCTGGTCGGGAAAACTACTGAGAGGTATGGCGTTGATTGACACCTATACAATAGAAAAAATACGTAGAAAGAGTAAGAGAGTTTCTGGAGTCACGTTTACAACCTATTACATCTCGAAGTATAAATTTTGACATTAAAAAAGAGAACATTCAACAAGGTAGTGTATTTGGGGTTGTATTAATTTAATGTCAGTGTTGGTATACTTCTAACTGCAAAACAACTCGTCACTGCTGCTTGCACAATCATCTTCAGCTGCTCAGATTACTGGTGTCTTTGAGAGAAGT
Organism: Rhipicephalus microplus; assembly: GCF_013339725.1. Lineage (NCBI taxonomy): Eukaryota > Metazoa > Arthropoda > Arachnida > Ixodida > Ixodidae > Rhipicephalus > Rhipicephalus microplus. The sequence continues at coordinate 54,909 of NW_023611238.1, read as the reverse complement.
CGGGCGAAGCTGTTTTTTCTGTACAGGAAATTCAATCCCGGAAACCTGAAATAAATGCACAAGGAACAGTGACTGAAATTTCACAAAGAGTGCAACATACAGCGTGCACCATGCACAACTAACTGCTTTCTTATGAGTAAGTATAAATTGAGTGCATAGCAAGCATATTCATAGGCATCGGGCTCCACTGCAGTGAGAAATGGCAGAAAAGGTATGTTGAGCAATAAACGCAACAAAAAGCGCGCTGTGGCGGAATCATTATACTTTTCGTGCCGTAGATATGAAGCTTACTTTACCCTTTCAGCTTGCTCACACAGGCAAATAAAAAAGTGCTGCTCCAAGTTGATTAATATTCCATTAGCTGCATGCAATGATGAATCTAAATGAATGTCAAGTTCTATGCTTAAGTACGCATCAACACAGTTGCATGTGTATTTCTGCAGATCTACCATGGTACTCATTCGATTAGTTTAATAAAAGGAATACAGTACGACGCGCAACAACATATACATATTTTATCTGTATTGCACAAAGCACAATGCCACTGATCATACATGACAGTATGCGAATTGAGAAGGTATTCAGTGCAGGTAACTTGTAAAATTAAGTACTGTACAGTTACGTATTAAAATGCGAATCATACTAGTGTTCTTGGACTGGCTCACATTGACACGATTATATAATGAAAGAATTGGCTATTGGGTCATTCCACATGAGACGTCCCAGTCATTTTGGTGACCACCGCAAACGTATTCGAAAAAAATCGCGCTGATTTTACTGCATTCAAAAAGGCGACTGCTAGAATGTTTCGCAAACAAATATTTTATAGGTCACGTGGCTGTCTCCTGAACTTCCCGGATTCTCGTCTGGATGTTTGTGAAAAAAATATTTCATAAGTATCTCTTCTTCCGTGCCAAATTTGGTCTACAAGTTAAGTGAAGCGCTTGCGAAAAGTGTTTGAAGCTCAGTAATACTAATACCAATTTCGACCACATAAGCCTCAAATAATTATGCCGAAGTGTGTTATATCTGCATTTTTCTATATCAATGCTGCACTTTGAATGAATATCTGAGGAGTGAATACTTAATCCACATAAAGTATATTTGGAGGAAAAACTATTTTAGACCTGTCAAGCTGTCAAACTTTACGAGAAAAAATCGCAAATTCACAAAATAATTGTTTTGTCTATAATGAGACGCAACTTGCACCATGTGGTGGTTGATTTAAAATAGACTTTGTACCTAAATCAAAGCAAATAAACAGTTCCATGTTTTGAGGAAAAAAATCACAGCATATCCACGGAGTGAATGATGATGAGTGGGGCGTAGCGTTCGTCCGTCTGGTCGCACAAACAGATGGACAGACAGTCTGACACCAGTATGGACGAAAAGAAAGACGGACAGACTCATGGACAGACCGACACACGGAAGCTCGGACGGATGGATGCACAGACGAACGGACGAAAGCACAAATGTACGGACGAATGATTCGCCCCACGAATCATCATTTTGTCCGTGTATATGCTGTGAAAACCAGTAACGCTATCTATTGTGCAACTCATCAAGTGGCTACATAATACTAGTACGAATACAGAGGAGGGGACGACCCACGGCCTCAAGAGCTTTGCCCCTGAATGGTTTTTGAAGTTCCAAGTTGCCCATTCGACATTTGGTCAAACAGCAGCCGACGCCTCGAAGTTCTTCATTGCCGTTGATGGGAAAATTGAAAAAAGATATTTTATTCCTTGAAATAGAAATTTTAATGATAAACTTGTGACATAAAAAGAACTGTTTATTTGTTTTCAATTTAGGTAAAAGGTGATTTTTAATGGGACCACCACATGGTGCAAATTGCGTCTCAAGACGCACAAAAATACAATTCTCTGAAATGAGTGATCTTTTCTCGTATAGGTCAACACTTTAAGACGTTGTCACAAACCGAGCGCTCAAAAAAGGGCGCGCCGCCAAATTCTCGCGACGAAGCGCTGAGAGGTCAACGATAAAAAAAAGAAAACAAGCATCCAAAGAGTCCGCGGGTGCGCGACCCTCTCCCCACGGAAGCGTAGGTTCGCCAACGAACCTCCTCGCGTCGACGGCCGAGCAAGCCCTGGAAATTTCTCGATGGAAAGGGGCGTGTTGATGCCGGGTTGCGTCATCCATCGCGTCGCGGACGGCCCCCGTATCGTCTCGCCCTTTCCGCCAGCCTTCGCTGCGCATCGCGCGGACGAAATGATGAGAACTTTCTGGAATCTCGCGCGAAAGGTATTCAATCGAGCAGCCGAGATGCGAGATCAGGAGAAGAAGGAAGTTAACGCCAGAGTGCGTAGGGTATTCCGCCGCCTCTGTCGGTGAAGGTTTTGGCCTTAGTGACAAAGCAGGAGAAGAAGAAAGTATGCGCCAGAGTGCGTAGGGTGTTCCGCCTTGACGGCGAAGCCTTTTGTCTTCCGTGACAAAGGAGGAAAAAAAGATGATTTCCACCTGAGGGGTGAAGGCTCGAGCTACAGGCAAGAGTGTGTGTCTACCGCTATCGAGCGAAGACGCGTAGCAACAGCTGCGTGTGTGAAGCCGACATGTTTCCGGCGAAGAAGTTTGAAGTTTGGAGAGTGGCCAATTGAAGACGCGAGGTTTCCTGGAAGAGAAACTTCGGGGGCAGCGGAACGACAACAACGCTGGACTTTGAGTGAGTGATTCTCGGAAGAGTATCATTCAGTCTTTTGTTCCAAGGACTTTGGACTCAATAAGTTTTCGAACTCTTTAGTCTTTAACGGTCTTGGTTGTTCAATGCATGTGACTGCATTGTAGAGCGGATTGTTGTTTGTGTCCGTTGTTTCGAGTTGAAAGTTGAAAGTTGAAATTTATTTCGCCACAACGATACACCATGAGTTACACAAACAAGAAACAATTCTGGCATGGAAAGTAGGAAAAAAGCTGCGCTATAGCAGCTTGACTAGCCCCACCTCCCATTTGCGGCTGATTGTACTGTGTAGTACGTTGTTAGATTGGTATCATATCATTTTCAACGATTGTCGAGTGTGCATATTTGTGTATCGTTTTTATCTGCCATTATTGAGAATATAATTTTGTTTTGTTTATCAACTCTCGGCTCTGACTTGTTCTTTGGGCCACAGCCGGCGTCCGCTGGCACGCCAAATAGGACCACTTCTGAATTGTCCACGCTTATGTGGTGCAGTTCGGGGGGCCGATACCTCGGCACTTGGAATTAGCCCGGTGATTGCCTCCCGAATTAACGGGACCTGTGCCAGATGTCTAAAAATAATTTTTCATCAAAATACCTTTTTTGTGAAGTATGTAGTGACAGCTCAGATATTCATACAAATTGAAGTATAGCAATGAGAAAATGCAAACATAAAACACTTTGGCTAAATTCTTGCAGACGTATGTGGCCGAAAATTTGTAATAATATTGCTGAGTTTCAAACACCTTACATAAGCCCCTTTACTTAATATGTACCAAAATTGGTATAAAAAAGGTGCGGTACTTGTAAAATACTTTTTTTTCACAAACAACACTCAAACAGCAGTCTGAAAAGTTTGAAAGGCAACCACATGACCAAAAACTTTTTTCTCTCCGAAATATTCAAGCAGTTCACTGTTTTCAGTGGATAAAATCAGCACAATTTTTTTTTCAAAGACATTTGCCATAGCCGCAAAATTGGCTGGGAAATGTCGAATAAAGTGACCCTGTAACCTTCACCTAAAGACCATTGCATACTGCTAAATTAGGGCCATTTGTTTCGATCATGCTGTCAGGGTGAGAAAGCATAACTCCTTCCCGGTGCAGCGTAGGCTGTTCAGTGGCTGTGCGTGTTGTGTTCTCAGATAGATGTGCTGCCCAGTCTTACATTTTAGCTGCAACACATGCTTAGATACCGTGCAGTATGTATAACATTAAAGTGTTTTTGTGCAACAAAAAAACTAATATTACGCTTCACAAAGCGAAAATAACTTTAACATCTGAAGTACTTAGCGAAGTTAAAAGCCAAAGCGAGGCGATGGCAATAAAACTCTGAATAACAAGAATATTTTGCAAGTAACACATGATGGAAACAATCTGAATAAAATGTGCTCGAACGTTAGCAGTTATGTTCGAACAAGCGTTTGCGCTGTTCAAGTAGGCAATTCGACCACACACACAGACTAAAGGTCTGTTCACACAAAAGTCCAGCTTCAGTACTTGATCCGCTACATAGACACGGCTGTCGGCAGTGTCACGCTACGTTGCGGATGAACGAAAATACCGGTGCAGACAAATTTAACGAAATTGATTGTATTAGCAAGTAAGCACACATCGCGAGGCGCACCTAACGCGAAGCAATATGCTGTGTTGTCACCCGATGCATCAACCCGAGTCATCACGGTAGTGTTACCGCGCAAAACGAAAAAGAACCGAAAAGAACGACATGGACACCACGCCCTTGTTTTACGTTCTCGGCCTTTTTGTGCAATAAGAAAAAAAAAAGAAAGTATATGAACTACCGACATGCCCAAGCATATGCGTCTTACATACGGTTGATGCTTAGAGCTAACAGGCGCCGTCCCTGCACATGTATTAATTAGTAAACTAAAATTGATGAGCAGCACGAGCGCGCCCCGTTAAATACGGTTGCCAACAAAGGGCGCCGCAAAAATCTCTTCACTTTCTTCGCTGAACCTCAGCGGCGCACGCTCACTCTGCTTTGTACTCCAAACAATCTAAACAAAAAAAACTTACCCACAATCACACTTCGCCATCATCCCCGTGAAACAGTTCGGACAAATATTCTCGCTAAGTAAACAAATACTGATTTGTCATCAAATAGTTGAAAACAAAATTGTTTGAAGGCGTTATTCCCGTGCTCATGCAGTTAACAAAGCGCTAAACGGAACAACGTGAGAGCGATACTCACTATTTCACTTCGAGTGCTCCACAATATAAATCCACTGGTCCAGTCTTCAGGATGGTGCAACTTCGCAATAATCAGCACTGACAGAACACACTGATGGAGCACAGAGCGCAGGTCCCACCTTGGTTGTCTGGTGGCTAAGGTACTCGGCTGCTGACCCGCCGGGCGCGGGTTCGAATTCCAGCTGCGGCGGCTGCATTTCCGATGGAGGCGGAAATGTTGTAGGCCCGTGTGCTCAGATTTGGGTGCACGTTAAAGAACTAAGGTGGTCTAAATTTCCGGAGCCCTCCACTGCGGCGTTTCTCATAATCATATAGTGGTTTTGCGACGTTAAACCCCACATATCTATCAATCAATCAAGCACAAAGCGCAGGCACATTTCAAACTAAACACCGACTAATAAACTTTACCGATGGAGAAGCCACGCGCACCACACGTACACACACGGGAGGGTTTTTCGCCAGCGTACACAGTGACATGTAAGACGACGGCGACCCCTTTCCCGCGCTGTGCGCCCGGCGCGCAGCAATACCGGGCAGCCAAGGTTGTCTAGGCGACGAGACTTCATGGCGTCGGCGTGCTTCAAACTGGCTAGATGCGGTTTAACGCTAGCTCCGGCCCTCTGCTGATAGCACGGGCGCAAGTTTCTTTTCTTTTTTTGCGGCAGCGATCTGTTGCGTTATACTCGTTATTTAACAGTGCATCTGAATCGCAGTGAACTTCGTGACGGTGCACTGCGGCCAGCATGAGTTACTAGTCAGAACGCGCATTTGTAATATTCAGGTGCAATGTTTCGCGCACCTTCATCAACCTAATGTAGTGAATTTTGGTAAAAAAAGCTAAGCTGATGGTTTTTGCTTAGCTCTATGGGTCTTTAGGGACTGCACATTCAAGGTCACGCAGTCTATATTTTATCAGCACTTTCATTTTGGTGAAGACAATGCAACATTGCATGCATCGGACGTCACACTATTCGATGAGAACATATTGCCACGTGTGTACTGCTAGGAAGACAAAGACGACAGCACATACGCGCATCTGCACGCTTTTATGCAGCAAGCATTAACAAGAAAGACGAGGAACGCTCTGGCACGTAGTAAATAAAAATACTGACCTGCTGCTACTTTCTCAACCTGTTAATTACTACTTCTGTCTTCACGTTGCGGCAATACATTTGTACTTAGCTTGCAGTCCTTGGAACAAGACCACGGCTGAAAATATTTTATCGATGTTGTTTTCTCACTACCTACAAAGTCAAGGCTTTGACCGAAGCACGTCTGCTGGGGAAGTTACATAAATTAAAAGAAGGGGATCCACAAAAAAACGGAGAGAGAGAGAGAACTAGAGAATGCGTTTTGGTTCCCCTGAGGAGAGCTTTGTTCGCAATTGAGTCCACAAGGCTCCCGTCATTGTGAGCGAGGCTGCATCAAGGTCACCGAAATGTCCTTATTCTGCATTTTTCTTTATGGTCGGTGTTCTCTTCCTAATTTCCATGACACACTCTTAATGACACAAGAAGGGGAACATTCGCGACAGTAATCAAATAAAACTTGCTTGCTATAAATACATGACGTCAATGTTCGTTTTTAAGGGACCTGATGGCCTGTTGACGTGGTGGTTATGGCCAAACAACTGTGCTGTTGTTTTTTTGAAGGTGGTGGACATTTTATCTCCAGCTTTAAAAGCTTCGATATTATGGATGGGGGACGGGGGGAGGGGGGGAGTGTTCTCTGCATGGCTACACCAATGTGCGCAACATTACCTTGTTCAGGCTAATCAGTGTACGTTGTGAGTGTTGACTAATCACGCAAATGACACAGATGAAAGAAACAGGTACAGAATTGGCCCTCACTTTATTGAACAAGCGTCGCTCCTATTGTATCTTCCATCTTATAGTAGTTCGCGTGCTTTATCGATGAAAACTGGGTTTCGGTCACATTACTTTCTGCTTCGATTCATTACTAGACTCGCAAGCAGCTAGTAGTGAGAGCCTTGCTGGTATCAAGATGGTTAACGTATACTAACAGTATAAGCAAAACGGCTGAATGTGTCGTGCATTTGTAGCCTTGTAGGCACGTGTGCTCAGATTTGGGTGCACGTTAAAGAACCCCAGGTGGTCGGAATTTCCGGAACCCTCCACTACAGCGTGTCTCGTAATCGTATGGTGGTTTTGGGTCGTTACACCCCACATGTCAATCAATTATTTGTAGCCTTGTTCATTACACCCCAAATATAAGGGTGTAAACAGAGCATTTTGAACGTGTTTTAATTTCAAACACCCTAAATTTTGAAAATGGGGCGTAAAAAGGTGTTCATATGGGTGATTTTAGTGTGTACACTTGTTATACACCTTTTAGGGTGTAAATTTGTTTTGAGTGTGGGAGACCTTGCTGGTGTCCTGTCTGACTACCGGATCCCCAACTTCCACTGCACACTCCGTAATAATAGTCGTCAGAATATCATTCGTTGCGTAAACGCTAAAGTTGCTTTCCTTGATAACAGCCGAGTACCTGTTCTGAAGCGAGACTCAGTATTCCTGTTCTTTCCCTCACAGTGCTAGCTCATTGATTGGGTTCTTGCGTATCATTTTCCGCCGTTCTTTCTTGCAGTCTAGGTGGATTCAAAACCTTACAATTTTATGGTCACTGTATCGTACCTGGCTAAGTAGTTTGACATCCTGCATGATGCCATGGTTTGCACTAAGTATTAGGTATAGTTCGTTCGTACTTTCGGTGTTAAGACTGCTCAATGTCTACTCACGGCTCACTCGTTTTCGGTAGAAGATTTTTAAGAACCGTAATATATTGCGTCCTGCGAATTCTACCAACTACTCCCGTTTGACACTTCTAGCACCGATGCCAAAGTTCTTTACTGTCAGGTCTCCAGCCTGCTTCTTTCTTCTTTTAGCATTTAAGCCGCCGAACAGTTTGTTATACAGTGTCTTAGCTTACTCAATGCGGACTCCACGCCATTGTAGAAGCTTTCAACTAATACTTCATCATGGTTGTGTAAACGGTCGTAGGCCTGTATCACCTTAATCTTGTATCTCTCTTCAAGTTCACAAGAGATGTCTGCCATCCTTTAATTATAATAATAGCATTCCTCTATGTTACCTGTTATAGTTTTGTGAATAATAAACTCCGCCCCAATTCTCTTCTGGCAGCCAAGCCACAATAGCAAAGCACGTTTCCATTCTGTAGCACTCAATAGACTATGCCTTATTAAATGCCTTTTCTAGATTTTACATACTGGGGTAAAAATAAACAAAAATGATTATTTGACGTGCTCTTAAAAAAGGTTTCGAACAACAACACGCAGTACATTCATAAAACCAATAGACGTTCCAACAGATTTATTCCAATTTCCCTTCTTTTCAGATGCTATTAAAATGTGGAATGAATTATCGAATGATGTGGTGCAAAAAAGTACTAAATAAGTTTCAGGTAGCTCTTGACAGGCATTTGTATAAAATGTGTAGATTATTAGTGTTCATGTATGTGTTTTCTTACAAATGTTCCAGATTCCATAAATATTATGTTACAAATATTATGAGTGAAAAGCATGTTACTGTGTGTCTCATACAAGTGTGCTATATGTTACGGAATTCATTGTACAAATGCTCTTTATTATTACTGTAATCCTGTGCAACTGAATACTTCATCCTTCCTGTAATAACCCTCACGTGAGGGTTAATAGAATGACTAAATAAATAGATAATATATAAATATTTTAACACCCTCTAACTTTTCAATTATCACCGCTAGACTTGCATCCTTAGATAATGTTCAGCTTTACACCTTGCCAAGTTTGGATTCCAATGGCGGCCTGTCCATACCCAAAAATTCTTAGCAACCTCGGCTGCGTCGCAGATCTTACCGCCACCGTTGTCACTTGTTTCACAGCTGCTGGGGATTGAGGGCCGAGGGCTAATTGTCGTATCCATATGAAAAGTAACTATTATTTTATTTACAAATCTAGTCCTAATTATATATGCAACTAGGAAAATATGCCGTAAATATGAAGACATCAATGAGACCTATCCAGGCATGTTCAACTGTCAATAACTATTTGCTATTATAAAAATGTTGCACCACCTGAAAAAAGGCGTGGGACTTGACTGAAACGTGCATCTCGAAGCAACACCCTCAAACAGAATCATTTTGAGGTAGCGTTTGGAGACTACATTGCTCCTTATTGAGAGTGGCAGCCCAGTCATACGTCGTCACATATATGAATGCGCAGTAAGTGCCAAGCCAGCAATGATGTGCCCTCCCCCCCCCAAAAAAAAAGCCTTGGTGAACAACAGCTATCGGCATTCGCCTTGCCCACAAAATTAAGCGCTGATTCATGTGCCACTTTTCTGTATGGTTCACAACATAAAGGATCAACGGTGCCAGACGTTTTTTTACTTAGGACTAAACTTACGCTAAGGAATTAGAGTGCGTGCTGCTGCCAATTTTTGTACTGGAGGATGCAGCGGCTAAATTTTCAGCAAGTGATCCTCCAGTGGAAGTATCTCTTCGTGAATATCAGGTACTTTCAGCGTTTTTATCTATCTATCTATCTATCTATCTATCTATCTATCTATCTATCTATCTATCTATCTATCTGGTGACGTAAGTCTGCGTGTTCTCATATTACCCCCTTAAATTGGGGTACATCATAATTGATAGGAGAAGGTAAGACGATTTGACGAATACGAGAACCTGATTATGACATGAGTAATGTCACTGTTTCATCGCGTACGTCGTCAAACACTCAAAGAACAGTGGTAGATACTCGAGGTGGGTATGGGCCACTGTTATGCTGGTATGTGCCAAACGTTAAAGATATTCTACATATGCCACGTAACAGCATGAACAAACAAATAATTTTAACGTTTGAGCTATATGAACAAAACTAACAATGGCAGTGTTGACCTGACAAATTCAAAGAATGAATGTTAATGTCCCATCAGTCATCAAACCCCAGAATTCTGCGTTGCGATCAAGTATTCTACCCCAGAGCCACGCGAGGTCTCGGAAATACTTTGCAAATAGACTCTAATGTTCGTGAAACGTCATTTTTAGTTGCAGTGCTTGCTATCAAATTTTGTAAACATTAAATATGTACTCCTATGATACAGCCATCATGTCTGGCCAACAATAATTGTAGTTAGGCGCCATCCGTTGAGGTTTATTTGTGTGGCAGTGCTGAGGGCTACCATCATCTTGAGCCCTAACACAAACACCAGAGCATCATATCAGCCTACCCCTTCTGGTGTTTGTAATATCCATGTTGCTGTTGGCATTGTTACGTGATTGCTAGCAACTGCTAATATAAAAACCACCAGGCCTGCGTGCAACGCACGCACAGTCGCAGCGAAAGCTGCGCATCGCCAATGGAGATGCTCAGAAACGACACACACGCGCCTGAAGTTTCGATAAAGCTGCAGATTTGACTTTTTTAGCCAATGTGCCAGTTTTCTTCTTAAAGATGGTGATGATGGCCGTGTCCTTGTGGTAATAATTGCTGGCATAAACATAAACATTTCCAAAGAAGTCTGACCAGCTGGGCGAAAGATTAAGAAAATTGAATTACCTCCAGCCCCAATCTTGGAGAGAACCCGAAGTTTAGAGACACGCTTGATTTCTTTCTCAGGGGTAAATAATGGTCAGGAAAGCGTTGGCTCACCTTGTCTTAGCTAGCCTCCATATTTGTCCCTGACGTTTTGGAGCATGTGCACAAAGATTAAATGTATTGTTCCCAAGGACCGGTTCACACTTGCTGGTGTGTGCTGCAAGTCTCAGGATTTGAGCAATAACCTCCTTTTGGAATTCTTTGCTGTTTCCATGACAGAAGCACTTCTGTTTGAATAAAGTCACAGCCTGTATACCGCACTGCACAACCCCCTCCAAAAACGGGTTCACCTCGTTCCAGTCAACAGTGCACGGTGGCTGGTGCATACGCCCTTTGGTTAGGGGAACGAGCCCCTGTAATTCAATAGGAGACTGGGTGGCTGGTCCAGTCACCAGGGATTCTCAAGCTCTAGAGACGTGTCCCTTGGGGCATTACCATCGGCCTTCTTGGGACGTGTGCCCAGGTAGTTCTTGAAGTCGTCTCTGCAGATGATGATGCTAGAGTGAGTGGCGTCTCTTTGTAATCTAAGGTCCCTATGTGAAATGAGTTTCCAAGGTAGTGCCACTGATTGTTGCCGATGCCATCCTTCTCACTCTCTCGCTTACGCCTATTATTGTTTGCCATCCGCGTCTGTATTTGGCATATTCTTTGCACGTGATCTTGCAAATACCTGGCGGTGTTATTTATTATTTTGGACAGGATTCAACACACAGAGTGTCCTACAGTAATACATAGAGAGAATTCTGGCGCTAGTGTCAACGCAGGCTCCTTCAGTGGTGCTTCTACCCCCATTGGAATTAAGCAAAGTACAGGCTTCGGATCTACTTCGAATGAATTACAATCTCGAGATTCGCGACGCTTCCTTTTTAGAATAAAACAAACTGATATAAACCTGTACTCTATTGAAAATTACTTCATTAATTTGTACGCAAACTGCATTGCAAAAAGATTTCGTGACCAGGCAGCAGAAGTGAATCCTGGCCAAATTCGATCATCAGGATATGCATTGCGTTGCAATTGCGTTCCAGAATGATCCTTTGCAACACTTGAAATCACACCTCCACGTGTTTCTTTCGAATGTGTGCATTATTAATTTATGAAAATAACAGTACAGTCATAGGTTAAAAACACTGATTGTTTCGTCTTCTGCTACGCTAGATGCGTCTGTTCCTGTGACCCCAGTGGTCTCTTCGCCCAGCGCACCTCTGGTTCTGTTGTGAAGAGTTAGCGGAGCGAGACGGTGCATCTAGTCAACATTGTCATCGTTCTGCAGTCGATTAAAAACAAGTTTAGGCAAGACGCGCTGGAGAAAAACATGAACTAGAGCGCATAACCTGCACTGGCATGAGACGATACATTTATGCGCAGTGGTGAGTAGAGGACGCTTCATTAAAACTCTCAAATACGACTCGTAAAGCTCCAACTTCGTATCCAAATAGGAGATCTAATGCTCATCAGCCTCTCCAAACAACAAAAGCGCTGCTTCGGTCTTTTTCACCGCACCTCACTACCAATACGAAGAATGAAACTAAAACTGTAGAAAAAAAAGACTAGAAAGTTCACTAGCTAACCCTATCCAATCCGAAGCCTCTACGTCTCGTAATTCTCATGAAGATACACGATCGCAGTGATCTGTAGGTAATATTGTATGAACCTCCATTGTTCTAAACGAGTACGCGTGCCGATATGGCTTCAGCCGGAGTCTCACCGTAAAGAAAGACGAAATCGTTGCCAGGCCATTAACTGTAGAGGAAGAGCGTTTCAGTTGATGCCAAGTCGGCCAAGATTGTTTTGCGGTAGCAATACTTTTTTGCAGACTAGTTGGTTCATACTTGAAAAATTGAATTGCTGCACAAACTTGAAGAAAAAAACCAGAGAGACAGGAAAGAGTGCAGACTACCAACTGTTTATTGTCGTTTTTTGAAGCCAATATATACATGCTACGCTGCGCTTCCACGATGCGCACAAAACCAAAGACGCCGCAGACAAAGCCGACCAAATCAAATCGAAATTGACTGCCACCACAATGACAAACGAGAAAAATGGCAAAATACAAAAGTGATACCCACCACGATCTAAACTGCTTACTCCCAAGGTGTGCGCTCATCTTTTATCTTTTATTATTCATTGCACCAAGCATCAACTAAAGCATGAAAAATGAAAACATGTTCTAGAGATTTTCGTTTTAAAACCCTAAAAATAGCGCTTAGCACCAAACAAAACAATAAATTAACATTTTCATATTCACTCCAAGCAGCCCCAAATTTACTCTCTCGGCGTACTGCTTCTTCTGGTTTCTCATTTGGGGCTGCTTGGAGTGAATATGAAAATGTTAATTTATTGTTTTGTTTGGTGCTAAGCGCTATTTTTAGGGTTTTAAAACGAAAATCTCTAGAACATGTTTTCATTTTTTCATGCTTTAGTTGATGCTTGGTGCAATGAATAATAAAAGATAAAAGATGAGCGCACACCTTGGGAGTAAGCAGTTTAGATCGTGGTGGGTATCACTTTTGTATTTTGCCATTTTTCTCGTTTGTCATTGTGGTGGCAGTCAATTTTGATTTGATTTGGTCGGCTTTGTCTGCGGCGTCTTTGGTTTTGTGCGCATCGTGGAAGCGCAGCGTAGCATGTATATATTGGCTTCAAAAAACGACAATAAACAGTTGGTAGTCTGCACTCTTTCCTGTCTCTCTGGTTTTTTTCTTCAAGTTTGTGCAGCAATTCAATTTTTCAAATGTTTTGCGGTGCTCGTTCAATGCAGCATCCGTGCTTTTCAACTTTGCTGAATTGCAGTAAAATCAGTAAATGGTTTCGCTCTCTTCGCCATACATCATGCTATCCAAAAATATGCACACCTTGAGGTGTAGCTATCAAATAATTCACGCGAGCGCTTTCACGAAACACCGTCCACATACGTCAAAGCGTATCTGCGAAGCTAGCTTATTTCTCGGTTTTTGATTTCACGTTTGACCAGTTCGAGCCATTTTCTCCAGAACGCGAAATAAATGAGCCAAACCACGGGACACCTCACCAGTAGAACTCTCATTTTTTAGCAAGTTCCGCACACCACATCAGAATTGCCTGGCCTCACGATAGTAAAAATTGGCTCATGAAAGAAAAACGTCATCGCAGTGCTGCTAGTCAAGTGTTCGTACCCGTCTGGCCGTGATATTTTCTTGCGTTTGCACAAGCCGGCTGTAATCACTTGTCACAACTTCACGCCCTGTGGTCGCTGACATAATCCAGCAAGAAGCACGTTCACTGTGTCACAGCGCGAACAAAATATATTCGGATAACTGCACAAGTTATAACTGGATGAAATAAACGACGGGAGCCGCGATGCCTAGTGGTGTAAAATATAGAACTGCACAACGTTGCCAGTTGAGTAACGCACATCCCGCTTGCTCTTGCGTTGCACCGTTTATGTTCATTTATAAAACCAATTATTACACGACTATTTCCCTTCCATTTGGTTTCAATGAAATCTATTCACCATAGCAACTGCACCCAAACATTTGCTTTTTTATAAAAGTTTTGAACCTTCAAGGAGGCGCTCCCGGAACGTAAGCGAGGAAGAAAAGAAATGTGTCGCTACCTCTTTTTTTTATTGATATGATATATAAGGAGATGTTGGTGCACCATTATGGCGCCGGCTACTCCTTAGCCGTTGATTGCAACTTGAACACGTATCTTGAAGCAAAACATACAAAGCAGTGCATGGAAAATAGAAAACTCGGGCACAGATATGCAAAGACACACTTATACGCGCATATCACAACATACTGGTAAGTAAATGTTCGAAATTCAATGAAATGAGTTTCTGGAAATGTCCCTCGTTATTATTCGGTCCACCAGCACAAAACAGCAGAGCACGCATCTGGTCGTTTTAAAGATACATTCGCTTGTATGTACATAATAGTCAAACCGTCATTCATTTCACAACACACACGTGATGGGTGTCACATGATACTGTACATAATAAGTACATGTGTTACAAATGAAAGTTTGTTGTTTCTTAATACTTGTCAGCAATCCCGCCGTCTTGTAAAAAACGTGTTACTGCTTTTAAAGCGTGTGACTGTAAAACTCCAGTTGGCCACGGGCCCAGAAGTTTTTTCATGCTAAATGGTCTGCGGTTCAATGCGAACAGTTCGAACTTAAGATGGCGTCTCGGCGTGTCATGATGTGGACAGTCTATGAGAAGGTGACATACGTCTTCATCTGTAAATCCACATTCGCATTTTGGTGTTTCAGCACTGCCGATTCTGTGCAAAAAAGTTTTTGTGTATTCGGTGCCTAGCCTCCATTGGTGAATTAGTTTCCATACTTCTATCTAAAGCCAGCGTAATTTTGAATTCAATAAATAAATCGATGTGATATAAATCGCAGCTCTTTGTACTTTGACCAAACCAAGCAGTTTTGCTCATTCTGAAAGTTGTATTCTTTATAATACTACGCAATTCATTTTCGAAATTGGTAAAGAAACAGTAACGTCTTTAGGATGTGCGTGTCGTGCTGCTTCATCGGCAGCTGTGTTTCCAGGAATGTTGTAATGACCAGGTATCCACTGAAATTTGATCTCATGTTGCGCCTTCTTTGCTTTGGTGAGCTCTTTCAGCGTTTCGTATGTCATACTATCACTTATTACTGTCCTGTTTCTACTGGAGAGTGATCTTAATGCGGCCTGTGAGTCACTAAAAAGTACCCATTTTCTAGCGTCTGCTACCGAGTTTAAAAACTTTAGAGCATTCAGAATAGCGAAGAGCTCATATGTAGTAGATGACGTCATGCGACATAATTTAAACGAAGCCTGAATATTGAGTTGTGGTATGATAAATGCCGATGTTGAAGACGTTGTAGTACTTGAACCATCTGTGTAAATGTGTATGTACCCTGGATACCGCATGTGTATCTAATAAAGTGCTAGTTGTTGAGCAGCTTGGATGAATATGTCTCTCTTTCTGATAATGCCATCGACTGAGAATTCCATGCTTGGTATTGCAAGTAGCCATGGAGGATAGTTCATTTCAGAGCTCCAAAATTCATTTCTCGGTAATATATGTACATTACTTTGTACATCGTTATGATCATTGCATTTATCTCTTAGTAAAATCTCCAGTGCAAATGGGTGGTCCTTGTGTTGCGTCTGTAAGCGAAAAAATTGGCGGCTTGTTTCAATTGTTCTCATGCCTGGAAAGGGTGGTTGTCGAGTCTCTGCTGTGACAAGGCTGCTGGAAGTCGCTCGTGGAACCCCTATACAGACGCGCAGTCCCCTAGCAAATAGTCTTTGAAGTCGCTCCTCTGAAGTGCGGGAAAGACCGTGTAAGACTGCTGCAGAATATTCAACTTTTTGTCGTAATAAAGAATTGTGAACAGCGAGCCATGGATGATACAGATCCGTGCCATGATGTCCCAGCAATTCTGCGGAGTATATTCACCTAGCGTATTCACCTCGTTTTCGAGTTTCTTTATGTGAGGTGCCCATGATAGCTGCCTATCAAGTATTACTCCGAGAAACCGATGCCTGTGTTACAATCATTAGTGGTTCTCCTTCTAAAATGACATTGAAGTTCTTTAACTTCTTACGAGTGAAGGGCAATACAGCTGTCTTTGCGTGCGATAGAATCATTCCTCTTTCTTTTAAAAAGTTTTTTATTTATTCAGTCTTGCAATTCAATTTGAATTATCCGTATGTCCGTACCAGCGGCCCAATGCACACATCATCTACATATAAGGAGTATTTCAACCTGGAAGGCAGTCGTTTAGCTAAATCAGCCATAACACAGTTGAAAAGAAAAGGGCTGGAGTACGCTTCCTCGTGGCACTCCCCGGCTCGATGTCGTGTTCTTGCACTTTTTCCTTCGCTCGTCTGAATGAAATATTTGCGACATGACTAAAAGATTTGGATACCCACCGCAAAGACCTTCCGGACCAGTTACGAGTTCCAACATACCTCAGCAGAACATGACATGTGGGGGTGACTGGGGGACGTGTTCAATGCCCGTTTGATATCCAAGAACACTGGCGAGACCGTCCAAACTACCGCAGGCGCGTTCATGTGCTCGCACATACGTCTACGAATTGTCCAGTATTGCATCCCTTGTGCATGCTCTGTTTCCTAAAAACCTGCTTAAGTAGTTGGAGAATACACCAGTTCTGTTGCACCACAATTGAAGGGCGCCGCATCAATCATTTGGTCATTACCTTACATAGACAGCTTGTCAGACTAATGGACGGAAGGATTCAAGGTTCAAGAAGCGTCTTAGGCCGCTTTTAAGATCGGAATGATGCGAGCACGCCTTCAAGACTCGGGTACATAATTTCTTGCAATCCATAGATTAGTGTAAATATCTAAGAGAATAGTGTGTCCTGTCAGGCCCAAGGTTCTTTAGCATATTGTACGTAATGCCGTCCGGTCCAGAGACCGATTTTTGACGACATTGATGCTATAGCACAATGCAGCTCTCTTAACGTAAATACAGGGTCTAGTTGAGGATGCTGTGCCCGAAAGCAAGCATTAATTTTCTGGCTGGCTAACGCGACAGAATTATCAAATAAGGGCACATTGTGATGCGGCGGGCCTACTGATAAGTTGACAAAATTCATCTGCTACCACCGCTTCCGGTTTGTCCAATGCTACAGCAAGAGCACGAAATGGGAAGCTCTGTTGATACAGGGCCACCTAAGTGCTCGATTAGCAAGCCAAATTCTTGGAACAGGTTGTGGGGAGTGAGCGTGCCACAAAATCACGCCAGCGTCGTTTACCTAAATCTTCTAGCCGTCTCCGCATTACACTGTGGATTTTCTGTGCATTTTTGTATGCTTCTAAACTTCCGCTGCGTCGATATGCTCCTTTCTGAACGTCGTCTGATGGCTATTAGATGTTGATACTCCTCCATCGACTGCAGCATAGTCTTTTGGAATAGAGACTTTCTTTGTGCCTTTATTCCGCATATCTTGCAGAAATTCAGTAAAGCTTTCAACTGTCGTGAGTTCACTATTTTGGTTTGTTAGGTGGTACCGACAAGCTTTCCAGTTCGTCAGTTTGCTGTAGCGTCTGATGTCGTTATTTCGCAAGTAGGGTTGATTTATTACAATCAGAAAGTGGTCACTCCCACGTGTTTCTACATCCGTTGTCTATACTACACCATTTACTAGATCTTGGGAACACATGGTTACATCGATGCAAGTCGAGTAATTATGCCCTCGGAAAAAAGTTGGGGAGCCGTCATTTAAAATTGTCAAATTGCATTTGTCTGCGGCACACTCATCAATATTCCCCCGTGCATCACATCGATCACTACCCAGATTATGTTGTGCGCATTAAAGTCTCCGCATACAAATGTATATGAATTAGAAATGTTGAAGATATTTGTTAGCTCTTCCACCGAAATGCGGCTTGAAGGTTGTTGGTAAAAATTTATCACTGTTACGCACTGCTCACCAAAGGATACTTTGCAAGCGACGAATACCGGGAAGTCCGAATCACTTGAGTGAACTTGGTGAGAAGGTAGGTCCTTTCTGACGCACAAATGCACTCTGTTAGGACCACTTATCCCGGCTGCGGCGGCTGCATTTCCGATGGAGGCGGAAATGTTGTAGGCCCGTGTGCTCAGATTTGGGTGCACGTTAAAGAACCCCAGGCGGTCAAAATTTCCGGAGCCCTCCACTACGGCGTCTCTCATAATCATATGGTGGTTTTGGGACGTTAAACCCCACATATCAATCAATCTGTTAGGACCACTTGACGAGATGACCTATATATCACGTAGTTGAAGAGGCGGAATCATCATTCATTCCTGCCTCTTGGATGCAAAGTATTGGAAAGTTATACTGCAAAAGGAGTGTTACGGAAGTCAGCACACTTCCTTCGAAGACCATTGGCATTCCACTGGTATATGGAGACATCTTTGTAGGCTTATTCATATGTTACTTGTGCAGGTTTGACCCGGATTGTTGGCACAATAGTGCTTCCAGAGGCGCGGGCTTTACGTCTGGCAGGTTGTTTGCTTCCGGAGTAGCAGGCAGGATTGCCTTAAGTGCTGTGACAAGCCTTGGCAGAATCAATTGCATGACTGATGAAAGGCACGGTCTCCATTGATGTTCATTTTCTGAGACCTGTTGAGAATGACGTGAAGTTTTGATGTGGTAGTTGGGCGAACACTGGCACTGTCAGTTTTACTACTTTCAGCAGAGATCACGTGGGCGTTCGCAGCTTTGGCGCGTAGCTGGGTTACTTGAAGGTACTTCTCGTGAGTGGTTCTCGGTGTGCTCTTAGCGGTTCTCTTGGCGGATCTCTTGGCATGCTTGTCGGCTGTTGTTGCGGTGGCCGTCTGAGGTGGATCACGTACAGGATGAACAATCTCAAGGTTGGAGATGGTCATGGGGCGCGGTCTTCCCATGACGAGCTCATGCTGATGCATTTTTGCAGCAGCTTTATTTTGCGGGCAGCCTGAATATGAAGCAGCGTGATACCTGCACAGTTTGCACACTTAGGCTGAAGAACTGACCTTGCATTCCTATGATGGTGTTCTTCTGAGCAGATCTTACACCGGCGTGTGTACGGCAACTTTTTCGCAATGTGTCTGAATCGCTGGCAGTTATAGCACCAAGTGCTGGAACCAAGAAAATCTTCCACTGGGTGACTGGGTGAATCTAAGTAGATTCTTCCTAGAATTGGGCGGTCACCTAGAAAAGTCAGAATCACTGAGTGAAGGGGACGCGACGTTACTTTTCCATCTTCCAGGCGGTAGTATTTTATTTGCCGTCGCGCCGATATAACCCCTGCATCTCTCAAGTACTCTAGGAGTTGTTCATCTGAATACTGCAGAAGGAACATGTTTTACTTTCCCAACGTTCCGAGTGTATGATTCTGGGATGAAAGGCTTCAATTACAGGCCAGCTACATTCGAAAGCATCAGAAGACTCTTGGCTGAACTTAAGGAAGTAACGCTGACACTGAAGCTTCCATCTCTGGTCGTTCGAATGACTGCACTTTTTCTTTAGCAGCGGAAACTACTTCGGCTGACAGTCGATTGGGGTTCACTTTCAAGAAGCTGGCACCTTCAGCTGTAGGACGAAAGAAGACTGGGATACCCTCTGCTCGTTTCTTTCCATAAGTAACCAACGTAAATGGTTCATCTTCGCCCATGTCTTCTTCATCACTTAGGTAATAGGTTGACGTTTTATCGTCGAAAGGATTCTCTTCTAAGCGAAGCTTCTTGCTCTCAGCTTCATCGTCCTTCTATTGCTGCTGTGCCTTGCTGGAGCCATTTCGCGGTTGTGAAGGAGCAAACGGACCGGCTTTATGATGCTTGGGCGCACCTGTAAGCCGCCAGGCTTCTCATTCTGTCCTGCAGTATCACTCATGTGGTTTAACGCACTTGGATGAGCATAAGGCTCGTGGCGATGGCTACCAACCACCGTAGTGGTCGCGTATAGCCAAGTCTTTGATAAAGGAACCTCGTACTTGTAGGGCGCCGAGCCCTCGAAGGATTCACCCGACGTCATATTGGCACACCGCGAAGAAATGGATGTCAGCGTAATAGTCCAAGAAAAGAGCAGAAATTGAACAGTGCACAAAAACAGTGACCAAACAGATCCACTTCTTCTTCTTCCTGTCGCTACCTCAGACATTTTATTCATCCAGGGACATTATTTTAATCCAGCTGCTGGGAGGCAGTGCATTCAGGCGGATGAGATGCTTTGCATTTGCTGGAGGCAGTTGCGCCCCTCTGTAATAAACTCTCTACTAGGAGGCGGCGGGTATCCGATCCCACTCTTACACTTTGTGTGTATGATTTCTGATGGATCAATGAAATGGTGCGCATTGGCTTTAAAATCCGAATGCATTTCTTAGTCGGGATATATCAGGCGTACGTCGGGATCCGTCCACTGCCCTCTCCCCCATGAAAAAAAAACAACTGCGCCTGTGCGCGTTCCTAGCAATCGAAGCCTCCACCATGTCACGCTTCAGTGTCGGCAGCTGTCAGCGACAGCTGCGGGCGCGCGCGCTCATCCTCGTCCTGGCAACCGGAGCATGTGGTGCGGGAGAGAGTAGGTGAGGGTAGGTACAGTGCTTTGCCGCCTCTTCCCTCGCAGTTCACTCTCTCTCCTTCTTTCGCCCCACTATCTCGTCCGCTCGCCCCTCACCCTCGACCGTTTGCTGGCTGGGCGGCTCTCAGAATATACGGAAATGTGTGTTGGAGACGCCGCAGTGAAACGCCAATGCCGAGCCGAAAACGCTGTTTTGTTCGCTTCATAGTATATTTTACCGTGCACGCTAGCCACTAACGGTGGAAAGCCATACCGCGTTTTTGCGACAGAAAAACGCCACGTGCGATGAACAGCAGAGTTGGCTGCATTGTCTAAGAAAAAAAAAGAAAATATTTTTCTAACACTAGCTAGCTGGCTAGGTTCTGACGTGCGAAACGCCGTTGAGGACGCTACGTAATGCATTCGCATTTGCTCGTGATTCCGTTCGCGGAGGTGGGAGAATTTTTTTATTGAGGACATAGTGGTATGGAAGGTCCACGTGGTCACAGGTGAATTCGCTGCGATAGGTGGTGCTCTCGTGCAATCCGAACATCTTTCTAGGAACCACTTCTTGTGCATCAAACTCACATCCTTCCCCTTTCACGTGGCCGCCATAGACAACCGCGCTTTGCAATTGCTAAGCAGGCTGTGTCGCGAGGCCGTGTCGTATCAAGCACATCTGTCACTGACATTCTTTTGTTCTGCACAAAAGATCCTGTGAACCCCTCCTACACCTGGGTTGCACGGGCCACATTGCTTTGCAATGGCTAAGCAGGCTGTGTCGCGAGTCCGTGTCGTATCAAACATGTCTGCCTTTGACATTCTTTTGTGCTGTACAAAAGAATCTACAAAAGAATGTACTTTTGTTCTGTACAAAGATCCTGTAGATCGGGCAATCAAAGGTGGTAGGTTTTGTTAAGATCTTGCTGTGCAAAAGTTTTTCGAGCCTTTTCATTAAACGTTTTTGTGGTATTGATTACCTTAATTATTGTTCTTTTTCTTGCTTTTTTCGGTGAACGAGTTTAACAAAAAAAATAAACAGGCTAACAATACTCCATATCTGCACGCTTGTTATCAAGGTATGACAGAAAATGGCGGAAGACGCGAGAAAACTACAGAAACATCTGCCCGTGTTTTTTGTTGCTGTTCATTTTTTTCCGCTAAGGCTAACATATGCGCTCAAAAATTAAATGTTCATCATTCACATGCTTACACTGATGTTTGATTTTCTGCCATGGGTATTTTGTCAGGATAGGAACTTGATAACTAAAAGGCACTATATCTCACTAACACGCTGTAGCATAAAGGTTGTGATATGGCTTGTAAGAAGTGAACTAATGATGAAGTACAACGACGAGACCTTCAGTTGTAGAATCCCGCCGGTGAACGCATGCGTTTCATGACCCTGTTTATTCCAACGATGCTGTGGTTTCTATCTTTATGTGCTTATTGCGAAGCGCTATAACAGTTTGGGCTGTCGCATGCTACCAGCGTATACTGTCGTACCTTCACGTAAAACTTACCAAGATTATTAACAGCATAACCATCTGTATCACCTAGAGCACGATATCGCGCTCAATAGATTGATTAATTGGTTCGTAAACACCTTAGCGCAACACACCAAGAGGGATAGGCCATGAATGGGACGGTGTATTGCTTTTTAAAGTTATTTCACTTCTTGAAAAGGAGGGTCGGATTAATTAGGTAATATAGGTAATAATTTCAAGGTATTAAATTGTTAAACAAACAAAAAACCTTGAAACGAAAAAAATAATGAACACATAAAACAAGAAAAATATTTATACATAAAACAATTGAAGTCATTTATTTATAGCATTCCATTCAATATTCTCGTAAGAAATTTGTAGCAGCGGTACAAACGCTCCTGTGGCTGAAACGAAATGCAACTGCGCCAAATGAAAGAATCACCGGAAGTGTCAAGTTTAACTTTTGTGGGGATCTTCTAGGAGATTTTTTCTTTGACTTCTGCATTTTCTGCATGACAAAAAGAAGTGCTCCACAGATTCACTCTCACTACAATAAAGGCACAAAAGCGACTGTACCAGACCCAACCTGCGAAGGTGAAAGTTCAATGAAGGGACTTGACAACGCAGCCTTGCAATTACTATTTGTTCTTTTCTTGATGAACACCACTTGTTCTTCCAAGGAAACTTTAGCTGTGGATAGTCTGATAAAATTAAAGGAAGTTTTTCGAAGTTATTGGCCGTTGTGCGTTTTTCAATGCGTGCTGCTGTGATATGATCCAATGTAGGCAAAATAGTTAAACAGCAAATCAAGGGAAGATACAGCTAGTGCTTCTGCATGCTCATTGAGAGCTAAACCTCTACGGCCTGGTACCCCGAGTAGTCGAACGAGTCGTACATGTCTAGGAATGAGCGAGTAGAGAGTTTGTAAAGTACGCAAAAAAGTTGGTGAGTTTAAGGTAGTACCTTAAAAACACAATCATCGTTTCGCACAGAATGCCCCAGTGCAAATTTCACTAATGTACCGACAAGACGCGCTACCTCAGGTCGAGTCAGTTAGGTAAAGGCTATTCGCCTTTAGCTCTTTGCCCCTGCAGTGAGCTCCACTCCGGCTCCACCGACACCAAGGCGATTCTTGGATGGATTTGGAAAAAGCTTTTGACAACATATCACACGCTTTTATTCTCAAGAGCTTGTCTGAGTTTCACGTCGGCAAGCGGGCGTACAATTTTGTGCGCTCCTTCCTTTCGTCGCGGTCCACAAGACTGAAGATTGACGATTTTTTGACCCACGAAATTACCCTTGGGCCAAAAGGGACACCTCAGGGGGCGGTGATCTCGCCGACGCTGTTCAATATCTGCAGGATCAACCTGTCGAGGGCCTTGAACAAAATCCCGAACATTCACCACACGATCTACGCAGACGACATCACCATCTGGTGCCTCAGCTGATGTGAGGGTCAGGTCGAGAGTGCTTTGCAAGAGGCCATCGATGTGACGGAGCGCTATCTCATCCCCACCGGGCTAAGGTGCTCGCCCGCTAAGTCCGAGCTCTTACTGTATAAGAAGATGCCCAGAGGCGGTTCTCACCGGTCCTGGAAGCCAGAAATGGAAAGCCACATTACGTTATTCACCGGTAAAGCACGAAGACGAGCCAGGGGTAAATCTCTGCTCGCCAGTGCCCGCTTGGACAAGGATCGAGCCTGCTTCGTCGATGCTGCTTCGTACATTCAAGAAGAAGCCTTCTCCTCAGTGGTCGTCGACTGTGATTGCAGAGTCATCAGCTGCGCTACCATCCGCACTTCTAGTTCCAGCGTTGCAGAGCAGGTTGCCATTGCGTTTGCATTGACGGACGGTGTACATGACACAATTTATTCAGACTCCAAGGCCGCTATCAAGGCCTTCCAGATGGGCATGGTGGCTCCCCAGGTCCTACAGATTATTCAAAAAGTCAAAGACCTCAAAAATCACTCACTGGTCTGGTTTCCTGCGCACCTTGGAACCATTGAGGGTGCCTCGTTCAATCCCAAGAGGAGGCGCACTCGGCTGCACGAGGTTTGACTGACCGTGTGCCGGGTAACGCGTCATCTCCTGGGCGACCTGAGCCTCTCTGCTCGTACAACGAGATATGCAAGCACCACTATCTGTCAAGAAGACTGCTGCCTCTACCACACTCCTCGCTATGCAGGGCCCAAGCTGTTACTCTCCGACTGCTACAAACAAACACTTACCCGAGCCCTGCGGCACTGCACACAATGTACCCTGAACGGTTTCCAAGCCCGGACTGCCCCCTGTGTGGTGGTTATGCGGACTTCGAGCATGTACTGTGGGGCTGCGCCTCTGCCGGTCCCCCTTTCACCCAAGAGGAAATGAAGCGACTCATTAAGGCCCAGGACCAGACCTCTCAAATCCTGGCCGTCGAGAGGGCCCGCGCGAGGGCCGTCAGGTTTAACCTGATGGTCCCCGAGTGGGCCTAGCCAGGTGACGCTGAGTTTACTCGCGTCTATTGTGGACCGAATAAAGTTGTTTCACTCACTACTACTACTACTACTACTACTACTACTACTACTACTACTACAAACCGAGAGACAGTCTGTTAGAACAATCACCGCTGATAGATCTTGGGACTTTACGCAATTCTAAAACTATTGCCAGTAGCCCAGCTGGGTAAATAGAAGTAAAGACAGGTAATCGAATTGAGAAAGCATAATCTAGAGAGGTTGATACGATTCCTACGCCAGCCTTCTCTTCATAAACAGAAGCGTCAGTCGCTATCACAATGGATGTTTCTAGAATGGCGAAATGATCTTCAAAATGTCATTTATATACTGATATGGTAAATATTTTGCATTCTTGGGATATATATCATCAAATTCGATCTTAATGGCATCTACAGTGTTGAGTACGAGTATTTCCCAAAGGTTAACTGTTAAGGGGTCCAAAAGTTTTTGTGTAAATATTACTTGAGGGCACCGTAATTTAGACCATTGGTGGTTGAAAAATGAGGTCTGCTGGTTAATGAACACACACTGTGACCTCCGCTGAGTTGATGCATAGATTTCAAGGAATGTACGTACTGTTAGGTATGAAATCTTTTGATAAGAGAAGACAGGCGGGATTCTTCGTATAGGATATTGTTCACAACATATTTAGGCAGCCCTAGGCATAAGCGTAAAGATTCGCGTTCTAACAGAATCAGTGGTCAAACTTTGTAGGCCGGAGCACCAGAAAACAAAACACAGGCGAATTCTATTATGAGTCTAATGATCATGCAATATATCATGACGAGAACATCTCTACGCAAACCGGCACGATAATTACTGAGCGTGCGCAGCATCCATACGGCACGTGCTCCTTTGGCAGCCATGTTTTCTATGTGGGGACTCTGGTTGAGTGTTTCAGTGTAGGTTGGTTAAGTACCTAACTGACTCGACCTGAGGTAGCGCGTCTTGTCGGTACATTAGTGAAGTTTGCACTGGGGCATTCTGTGCGAAAACTATGATTGTGTTTTTGTTTGTATTGAGGCATAGATTGATATCCTCCAGCCAAGTTTCCAGGCTATTTGTGTATGTCTGCAGAATCAGATACATATGTGAATATCCGCCGACGCAGCAAAAATGCTATATCATCGGCATACACATAGACCTGTACTTCTTGTATGGGAATGGTACATAGTAGTTCAATTATTAATAAGGGCGATAGTTCTCACTCTTGCGGTAGACCTCTCATTTGCCTATATATTGAAAAGTCGACACCAGATTGCGAGCAATAAAATTATATATCACCTAAGAAAGCATGGATCCAGGCAACAAAGTATTGAGGCAGTCCTAAGTTCTGCAGCGAATCTAGCAGTTTCACATGCTCTACGCTATCATGGGCTTTTGTGATATCTAAGGTTACTAAAGCGGAGTATTGTTTCTAATATCGAGGAAGTTGAATTCTGCTTTCGCGATCCACGTGCGCACACCAAATAGAGAAACCTCGTCTGAATCCAATTTGACGTGAGCTCAGTGTTCATGTTTCTGACATCCATCAATCTATACGTCTATTTAAAATTCTTTCAACGAGTTTTACTAGGTTCGACGTAAGTGCAATGGGCCTAATATTATCTAAGGAGAACCCAGCGCCTTGCTTTTATAATAATGGTGTGAAGAAGAAGATGTGCCTGCAGCAAGCAGCATCACCAACGCCCGTCTCTCTCGGTTCGTGCTTCGGTTCGTTGCTGTGCCGGTCGCTAGACGGTTCTTCACGGTTCCTCGTCGCTGTCTTTAATGGCTAATAAACCTCCTCACATTTGGTGGAAGGTGCTGTTAATCCCCGTTGCTACACCCTGGAGCTGCGAAGCCGCACGCTACCGCCTGTCATGACTGACAGCGCCACTACATCGACGCCTTCACCCCAGTTCAACTGCCCTGGCCATCCTAGGCTACGGGACGCGAAGGTATTCAGCGGTGCGGATGGGACCGACGTCGAAGACTGGCTCGAGCACTACAAACTGGTGCGCGCCAACAATAAATGGGATGAAGCCGACAAGCTGGGCCACGTCATATTTTATCTCACTGGCGTCGCCGCATTGTGGTTTAACAACCACAAACACAACATTTATACATGGAGCGTCTTCAAGACGTCAAGTGCTCAAGTGTTCGGTCGGCCGGCTGTCCCAAGCAGCGGGCAGAACAGCGCTTGCGCGTCCACTCTCAGCAGACTGGCGAGACCTTTACCAGCAATATTGAGGACGTCGTCGACCTTTGTCGACGAGCGAATGACACCATGCCCGAATCTGACAAGGTCAAACACATCCTGTAGGGCATCGACGACGGCGTATTTCAAATGCTCTTGGCAAGAAATCCGAGCACAGTTTCCGAAGTCGTCAGCTTGTGTCAGAGCTACGACGAGTTGAAGAAGCAAGGTACTCTGACTCGGCAGCCTCAGTGTTGTGTTCTGGGTTTTCGGTTTCGGTTTTGGAATGACATGTGAGGATGCCAGGGGGCGCCGCTCTGGCATTCAGGATAAGGTCCCTAGATGAAACAAGTTTCCAAGGTAGCGACACCTTTCCCTTTCCTCTTCGCCTATGTTCCTGAAGCGCCCCCTAGAAGGTTTAAAACTTTCAACCAAAAAGGAATGTTTGGGTTCCGTTGCTACGGTGAATAGATGTAAATGAAACAAAATGGAACGAAATAAGACGTAGAATAAACAGTTACCTTTATACCACGGCCGCGGTATTTCGTCCAGTTCTAACTAGTCCACTTCTGCGATTGTGTTTTGTTCGTGCTGTGACAAAGTGAACGTGCTTCTTGCTGGATCCTGTAAGTGGCCACAGGGCGTGACGTTGTGACGATTGATTACAACCGACTTGTGCACACGCAAGAAAAAAAATTACGACCAGACTGGTACGAACACTCGTCCAGCAGCACTGCGATGACGTTTTTTTTAAATGTGCCCATTTGGACAATCGTGATGCCAAGTGATTCTGATGCGGTGCTGGGAACTTCCTGAAAAGTGAGAGTTCTACTGGTGAGGTGTCTCGAAGCAGCGCATTTCGGCTCAAGCAGGAACTGGTCAAGAGTGAAATGTTTCTGAAGATGCGTTAATTACAACCTACAGCTGCTCTGTATACGTGCATACCCACATGTATTTGTACCAACTGGCATGCACTAGACACGCATTAACCGCGCGTCTGGCGTTTCAATAAAAACCGACAAGTGAGCTCGCTTCGCAGATCCGCGTCGACATACGTTGACGGAGTTGCGCGAAAGCATTCGCGTGAAATGGTTCATAGTTGCACTTCATGATGCGCTTCATCTCGGAAAGCACGAGGTAAGTTGAAGAGCGCGAAACCATTTTCTGTTGTTTACGGCAACGCAGCATTGCTGAAAACGCAGATGTTGCATTAAACGAGCATGGCGAAACAATCTTGGTCGACTTAGCGCACACCGAAACGCTCCTTCTCTTCAGTTTGTGTTCTGGCTACGATTTTGTCTTTGGTAACGGCGAGAATCCGGCTGGAGCCATATGTGCATGCGTACTCGTTTTGAACCTTTTGCATAATAATAAATAACACCACCAGCCATTTGCAAGATAACGTGCAAGTAATGCACCAATTACAGACGCGGATGGCAGAGAACAAGAGGAGTAATCGAGAGAGTGAGGAGGACGGCTCGAGAACAATGAGTGACGCTACCTTGTTTCATCTAGGGACCTTAATTCAGGATTTCAAGGCGACTGTAAAATAAAACGAGTGTGCGTTGGGTAACCGTGGAGTGCGGTTGTTGTTCTTCTCTTCGGCGCTTCGCGCCAACCCGCGTGTTCTGGCTGGTCGGCATCCCCGCCGGCCGCGTACGTCTCCGTCGGCTGTCTTCTTCTTCTGCTTCGTCGGGACCAGCCAGCCCCCAACGCAGCAATGGCAACGAGGACGTGTAAGAACCCATTTCGTTCTCCGTGTTCATCTTTTTCTTGCTTCTAACGGACCTACCCTGCTAACCCTAGACTCTCTTTGTTCCCAGCAAGGTGGCTGCTGCGTGCTGCGTCGCTTCATTTCTTCTTCATTCAGCTAAGCCGCCCTGTCTTTTTATTCAAACAGTGTGCTGGCGTCATTTTCTTCTCGTCTGCACCTCTTCATTCCTCTGACTTGAAATGGCGTCTCCTATTCCACCTCCCCTATTTTTTCATTCGCCCGGAGACCGGCCACTACCGTAGGGCGGACTGGAAATTGGTGTTTCAGGCCTACGCAGACGCGGTCGGGGAGGACGCCAGCAAGCCCGAGCGTTGCAAGGCCCTGCTGCTCAGCGCGTTGGGCCCTGCCTGGTTAAAGCTCTATACTTTGGATGCCACCAACGCGTCGCCGACGCCAGTGTCGGGCGATGCCTTCAAGATTGCTGTTGCTCTTTTCAATGAGCATTTAAAGATGTCTCGTGCATTATCTCGCACGCGTAAATTCCAAGGAAGGCGACATTGCCTGGCGAGCCAAGTCGCCGAGTTCATTACTTCTCTTCGAACGCTTGCCGCGTCGTGCGGATTCGGCGCGCTCGAGGACGATATGATCCGCCATCAGCTTTTCACCGGGGTAGCCTCGCAAAACGTCCGCTGCCGCATGCTTCAAAGGGCTCCTCGATTTCATTATCCGAAGCACTCTCGATTGCGCGACGAGGACGAGCTTATTCGCTCCCAGTTGGAGCAATTCGCTCCGCATTCAGTGCAGCAACTTTCCTGCTGCGGGGGGCCAAGGCGGCGGCTCTTTGTTTCACAGGAGGCGTCAACCATGGCGGCCATTCATCTTCGTCTCGGCGCGGCGGCCAACATGGACGCCCGTCTGCACAGTCCTTCCGTGGCGGCCACATGGCGGCCTCTCTGCGTCGCAGGGGCGAGGAAGCCGGCAATATGGCGACCCTATTCCGCGAAATTCTGGTTTTCAGGAACAGCACCAAGCTCACAACTCGCGTTCGCAATTTTCTTCTCCAAGCGCAACCGCGCATTGCTTCGTTGCGGATCGGCTCGGCATTTAGCCAATTTCGAGCAGTGTCCCGCGAGAAACTGCACTTGTCTTGCGTGCGGAAAAATCGGACATTTTCAGTCCGTATGCATTGCCCGTCCAGCAAATCTTCCTGAACCTGTTTCTTCGTCCGCTCCTTCGAGCACTGCACAGGCCAATACAGTCACTGTTTTAAATGTGGATAGCCTCCACACTACGTCCGAGCCCAGCAATTGTAGCTTCAGTGGGCCATGTGCCCTTGTCATTTCTCGTGGACACTGGTGCCTCAGTTCTCTTTAATCAGTGCGCGCTGAACTTTCATAGTCATTTTTCCAACATTCGGCTTTTGCCTTCACACGTCGTTCTACAACGTATTCCAAGGTAACGATTGATAATTCGGTCATTTTACAGCTCAGGTTCTCCTATCGCAGTAGCACTGCTTCCATTACTTTTTATGTAACTGGCAATGGCAGCTCGCTTTTTGAGACTGATGCCATCAGGGCTTTGTTCATCAACATCGTCGGTGCGTCTATGACGTGGGCCTCAAGTCGACATCCAAGATGACTCTTCCGACCAACGCGTCTTCTGAATTCCACAACCTGTTCACCCGTGAACTGGGTTGTAGTGCGCGGTTTTGCGCATAAAGTGATGCGTCGACAAGGTGTGTGCCCATGTGCGTGCAAGCTGCGCCGCATTCCTCTTCTTTTCCGTGAGCAAGTCTCTGCGGAACTGTCTCGCCTTCAAGCCAGCGAAATCTTCGAGCATGGTCTCTGCTTCCGACTGGGTTCTCCACTGGTCGTCGTCAAGAAGAAAGATGGATCCCTTCCACTATGCGTTCGACTTACGAGACCGAACAAGGCGACCGTCGTAGATGGCTTTCCACTTCCTCATATTGAAGAAATGCTTCATCAGCTCTCCGGAGCGGTATGTTTCTCCAAGCTGGACCTCGCGTCCGCTTATCACGAAGTTGAACTTTCTGAGTGCAGTAGAGACTTAACCACATTTGTATCGCACGAAGGCTTGTTTCGGGTTTCGCCACGAGTGTTTCGGGCTTGCATCTGCCCCTGCAGTGTTTCAGAAAATGATGTCAATTATTATTAAGGATTGTAATGGCGCCCTTTGTTACTTGGATGACATTTTGGTGTGGGGAGTACTCGCGAAGAGCACGATGCTAACTTGCATACTGTTCTCAACCGCATCAGTGAATGTGGTATGAAACTTAACAACAAGTGCATTTTTTCTGTGAATGAGTTACAATTTCTAGGACATAATGTCAGTTGCCGCGGCTTGACACCTGTTGAATCTAAAGTTCAGGCCATTGTCAATCCCCACGGCCTACTGATGCCAAAACCTTGCAATCTTTTTAGGTCTTGTTGGCTATTATGACAAGTTTGTTCCTCACTATGCTGATGTTGTTGAACCACTGCGTACTCTACTTCGTCAAGCACAGCATTTTAACTGGTCAGCTGAAGCTGAGCAGAGCTTCATTCGAGTTAAGTCAATACTGGCCTCAAAGCCAGCTGTTAGTATTTTCAATGAGAAGCTTTCCATCGCCATCATGACGTATGCGTCCGATGTTGGACTGGGAGCAGTGTTTCAACAACTCAGAGGTGATCAGCTGATCACTATGGCTTTTGCATCTCGTACATTGACCCCTGCTGAACGCCGATATTCAGTAGGAGAGCGTGAAGCTCTCGCGTGTCTTTTTGCCTGAGGTAAATGGCATAATTACTTGTGGGGCCGGCACTTCACATTACGTACAGATCACCAAGCACTACTTGCTCTTCTTTCCTGCAGGATCCGAAGGCCGCCGCCCCATTCGCATTTCCCGTTGGTGTGCCAAACTCACGTATTATAATTTCAGTGTTCAATATTGTAAGGTTCTAATAACGTGGTTACTGATGCACTGTCGCGCCTTCCTCTTCAGATACCGGTTACTGAAGAGCGGGATGAGGAAGTTGGTTCATTAGTTACTTCCTGCATTACTAAAGCTGAGCTTCAGGCCGCTACAGCTGCAGATTCCACTTTGTCTCAAGTTCTCAAATATTTACGTGAAGGATGGCCTTCCAAATGCGCTCTTGCTTCTGAATTCTTGCCTACTTCGCAGTCCAACAGAACTATCTTGTGTCGAGGACTTGCTTTTTCCGCGATGAATGCGTGATTCCCCCTGCTTTTTTCCGTAACAAGCTAATACAGCTTGCCAATGAGGCCTATCCAGGCATTGTCCGCGCCAAACAGAATCTCCGAGACAGGTACTGGTGGCCAGCCTTAGACAAACAGGTCGAGCATGCAGTTTACAACTGTCATCTATGTCAGGCAGCTGACAAGTCTGCCAAACCTGCATTTTCTTCGTTGCAGTCAGTCAGTGGCCTGATCGGCCTTGGCAGAAACTCGGCATGGACATCATCGGTCTTTTGCATAATGTTCCGCAAAATTCCCTGTTCATTGCTTCTCTCATCAGCTATCATTCCAAATGGCCAGAGCTTTGTTTCACACATACGGTTACTTCTGAGGTCATCATTGAGTTTCTGTCTTCAATCTTCAGCCGGGAAGGTTTTCCTGATGCCATAGTTACGGACAATGGTCCACAGTTTCAGTCCCAACACTTCGAGGCTTTTTTTTCACAACGAGGAATTCAGCACTTGAGGTCATCAGTTTTCTATTCCCAATCAAATGGCCAAATCGAGCGCTTTTAATCGCGTTCTGAAGGAACATATCCAGATCGCCCAATTAGAGCACCGTCCCCTCAAGCAAGTCTTGACTGAATGTTTAACTTCGTACAGGTTCACGCCACAAGGCACCAATGGAGTGTCTCCTGCTCAACTTCTCCACGGTAGGCAACCGCGAGTTGCTATCGACATAGTCTCTTTGCCTCGTAACATAGCAGTGTCTTCTCCTGATCAAATCCGTACCAGGGTTTTTTTCTCATCAACAAGCAATGAAAAGTATTGTCGACACCCGTCGAGGTGCAAAGCAGTCCAAAGTTCGCACTGGCGATCTAGTCAAGGTTCGTGTGCCATGCAAGCGCCCAAGTATCGGGGTTCTTACGAAGTCTTGGGCCTAGGTTAGCCCCACTTCTTTTCGCTTAAGTGATGGTAGCATCTGGAATGCTTCGCGCCTTGTTGTTTTTCATACGGGTTCACCTTCAACACCTAAAAGTCTTCGCCATCACGTTCCGTCCACGGCCTTTCAACTATGCATCAGACTGTTACTAGTGGCCTCCATGCACAGGCCATTTCTTCTTCAAGGGGGAAGGAGTTACCAGTCGGTGTCGCTGGTTCAAGTACACCAAGTCTTACGGTTCGCTTCAAAACTTCAAATACGGCTGAGACCGTTGAACCGGACTCCGGTCCGCAAAATTCTTCCGAAGTTCATGCTGCGAGCTCTGATGAGATCGCGAATTTCACCGCTCATTCAGAGCCTTCACAATCTTCCACTGCTCTTGATGTGTCACATCAGAGCACAAGTGACCAACGTGCAGAGACACCTGATTCTACACCCAAAAGGGCCCGCCCTAAGCGGAAGGGGCAGAAGCCGCGTCGGTTCGAAGACTGCGTGATGTAGAACTCTTGTTCATTACTGTTGTGAGCATTATTCTTCTGTGCAAGGTCCAGTGCATCCAAATCAATATTGTACTGAGTTGTGTACATTTTTTGCAGTGCATTTTCAGGACTCATAATGTGTGAGTTCGGTGTGCCATGCTCTGAGATTTTATGTGTTCTAACATACATACCTTGTATAGTACGTTGGTACCGATCATGTATAAATAATAACAGTGTATAGGTGAACTTCTTCCGAGAAGGGGATGATTGTTGTGTTCTGGTTTTTCGGTTTCGGTTTCGGAATGACATGTGAGGATGCCAGTGGGCGCCGCTCTGGCATCCAGAATTTCAAGGCGACTGTAAAATAGAGGGAGTGTGCGTTGGGTAACCGTGGAGGGTGGTTGTTGTTCTTCGGCGCTTCGCGCCAACCCGCGTATTGGGGCTGGTCGGCATCCCCGCCGGCCACGTGCGTCTCCGTTGGCCGTCTTCTTCTTCTGCTTCGTCGGGACCAGCCAGCCCCCAGCATGGTGGTGAGTCACTGTCCAGTTTCGACACCCTGCCTGGAAATTCACCGTTGCTTCAGCAAGTTCGAGCCTTCGTCCGCGAGAAAGTCGCCCGCCAACTTTCCCCTAGTGCCCTTCACTCACGAGACCACCACCTGTCTACCTGGCCCTCTTTGCACTGCTATTTCGAAAGAGGTTGCCCAAGCTGTTCCTCTTGCGCACCACGAGCCGCCTCTATCCAGCCGTGTTCACTGCCAGCGTGTCGTGCAGTCGGTAGGCCCTCCTGTCGCCTATTCGCCAGCCATTCAGCCTGTGGCCGCACCCCTAACGTATGCAGCGCAGCCTGTGGCTCCTCGTGTCGCCTGTTCGCAAGTGATGCAGTCTGTAACAGCGCCGTTCACATATCAGACGCTGTGCGTAGGCTTCCGCAACCACCCTACACCTCGTGATCACAGCCCGCACACTCGGCTGCTTATACTGCACCTTGGGCGGCACCACCAGTCGGCAATCGTTGGAGTTTCAACTAGCAACAGTCGCCCCTCAGTTTACACTTCATTGGGTACGACACCGCCTCTGCGCGAAGCTGGAGGACGCCCGATAACCGACCGATATGCTACGCCTGCTTCACTCCCGGACACGTTGCCCGCTACTGCCGCCGTTGACCTCAAACCTTCGGCGACTATGTCCGATCGTCGCAACTCGGCAGCCAACCCTTCGCGCAATATGGGCCGGTCTCTTCACCTCGCTATGCCCCTCCCAACGACCCCACCTTCATGACGCCGCGCGCGCCCTCTCCTCGTCGGCGATCGCCCTCCCCCATGCGTCGCCGACCCAGACTTTCTGACCAAGAAAACTAAGCACCGCAGTTCAAGAGGCAAGAACTGCGCCATTTTCGAACTGTCTAAGCCCTCGCCCCTCTCCTGCTAAACGTGGTCGCAGTAACTGTTGAAGGTTATTGTACTTTCACCATTGTAGGCACCCGCGCTGCTGTTCTGTTATTGCCGCTAATGTCTGTCGTGTAATTACGTAAAGTCACGACGCCCACTTTCGGGGACTGCCACACACACTGCACGTGCACAGCAAGTAAACGCCTCTCGGCAGCCTGCACTGCAAGAGTGTCCATTCGAAGGCATTGTTTACACTGTGGAGTTTATGTCCTCGCTGTCTGTTCGCATGATGTCATCCTCGGATGGGACGTCCTATCCCGCTATAATGCCGTCATCGACTGCGCACGCACTGAAGTTGAGTTTTCACCATTTTGTGATGTCCCATTACTTGACGGTACTTCATCAGCCGCCGAAGTTGTTCGTGCGTGAAGATACCGATACTCCACTGTGAAAATTTCGCACTTGTTCCAGTTCATGCACGCCTACACTGAAGCTAGTCTTTTTTTATGCCTTTGATATCTTCACGAGTCGTCGAGACTCTGCCGCTGCCTTTTGCAACGATTGACCTTCCGCCGGAAGAAGCATATGTTCATACCTAACCCCGCTTCTCCAACCTGTCACTTTGCTTGCGGAGGAATGTCTCGGCCACGTGCAGGATCTCGACCAGTCGTCTTTGGTTGATGTCCCGGATGACTACTGCGACCACCAAAATCACTGTCGGCCCCCGAGGAGTCGTCCAAGGATAGCGTTTTCCAGCGCCGTCGCCCGACACCCTCACTCCCACCGAACATGCCCTACCCTGCTTAATCTTTCTGCATGAGTTCCGGAAGTCCTTTCGATGTGTCGCCAACCCCTCAACTAGGCCGCCCGTCAGCAAGCCAAGCATCATGTTGACCACCGGGCCTACACCAGCCACTGCATCCAAAGACACATACCGTGTCCTCCACTGAAGAGCACCGGGTCATCACATAGCGATGCAAAGTCGAAGTATATGCTTCGTAGAGACGTCATTCGACCATCTCACAGTCCCCTGGGCGTCTCCTGTCGTCCTGGTGCGTAAGAAAGACGCATCTATCCGATTTTGCTGGACTATCGTCGTTTGAATAAGATAACTCGCAAGGACGTATATCCTTTGCCGCGCATTGATGACCCCATTGACACCCTTCACGGAGCGGAATTCTTCTCGTCGCTAGATTTGCGGTCTGGCTACTGGCAAGTTCCAATGGCTGAAGCAGATCGCCAAAAACTGCAATAATTACACCTGACGGACTATACGAGTTTAACGTCATGCCCTTTGGGCTTTGTAACGCGCCCGCCCCGTTTGAACGACTTATGGATATTACGCTACGTCGCCTCAAGTGAAATATGTGCCTGTGCTACCTCGACGATGTCGTGGTTTTCTTGCACGACTTTCCTACCCACCTCCTCCGCCTCAAGCACGTTTTGACTTGTCTGACCAACGCTGGCCTGCAGCTCAACCTGAAAAAATGCCGCTTCGCTGCACGCGAGCTCGTCATCCTAGGCCACATTGTGTCGAAGCACGGCGTATTACCTGACCCAGCAAAACTTCAAGCAGTCGCAGAATTTCCCAAACCGACGACCATGAAGGTACTTCGCAGTTTTGTAGCATATGCTCATATGCTTTGTATGCTCATATTTCCAGCGCTTTGTTCGCAATTTTGCATCCATCATGTCACCATTAACCCAGCTTCTTCGCGGTGACGTGAACCTCTCGTCCTGGTCACTTGCATGTGACCTTGCCTTAACTACTCTGCGCTGTCTGCCACCTACCCAACTATTCGTCGCCACGTCGCCCCGACGCTCCTACGGAAGTGCACACCGACGTCAGTTGGGCGTCGGGCTAGGCGCTGTCCACTCACGAAAGCCCGGCTATTCTGAATACAATGTAGCCTCCGCTAGCCGCACTCTGACGAAAGCCGAAAATAATTACAGCGTGACAGAAAAAGAGTGTTTGGCTCTGGTGGGGCGTTTGGAAAGTTCCGGCCGTACTTTATGGCCGCTCGTTCGCTCTAGTAACTGATCACCACGAGCTTTGCTGGCTCTCCCACGCTGAAAGACCCTTCTGGCTGCCTGCGCGATGCGCACCTACTGATCCGCATCCAGGAGTACGATATTCGCGTCGTATACGCTGCGGATGCAAACGCTTTGACGCTGACACCCTGTCCCGCTCAACTTTGCCACCAGATCTGACGTGCGGGAACACGTGCGTCCAGTCCTTGTCATTGTTGAATCTTGACTCAATTGCCACCGAACAACGTCGTGACCCGTGAATCGCATCTCTTCTCGAATATCTATCCGGTACGCCCAACTTTCCGGTATCTCGATCCCGCCGACGTCCAAGCTTTCCATTTTGCCATCCGCGATCAACTTCTCCATCGACGCAACTACTCTCCTGATGGCCACCCGTGGCTACTGATCATTCCACGCACTTTATTATCGCAGGTATGCGCCTCTCTTCACGACGATACACAATGTGGCCACGCCGGTGTGTTCAAAACATATGAACGTCTTGCCATCGCTATTACTGGCGCGGCATGTACAATTTTGAACGCAAATTTGGTGCAGTGCTGTCCTGACTGCCAGCGACGCAAATCACACACCGCTACGGTGCGACTGGCAAATTGCAAGCCACTTCCGTGCCCTGCCAATCCATTTGATCGCGTTGGCGTTGACCTCTGTGTCCCCCTTCCATTGACACCAAATGGCAATCGTGGGATTATAGTGGCGTCGACCATCTGACACGCTACGCCGAAACAGCCGCTTTAACCGAGCGCTACCGCTCAGGATGTCGCCTCTTTCATTTACGTCGATTTATTCTTCGACATGGCGCACCTCGAGAGCTCCTTAGTGACAGAGGCACCCGCTTTCCTCTCCGAGGTCGTCGAAGCTCTGCTTTCGGGATGCCACGTCATTCATCGGTAAAGACAGCATACCACCCGCAGACTATGTTCCTAACGGAACGGTTTAAAACCGCGCGCTTGGTTCATATGCTCTCAATGTACGTGGCATCTAATTATACCACTGGGACCGTGTTCTCCCCGTACGTCACATTCGCATACAATACTGCAATACAAACAACCACGGATTTTCACCTTTCTTTTGTCTTTATAGACGTGACCCTTCCCATACAATTGATACTCTACTTTTCTACCGTCATGATGCTTCCGAATGTCACCTATCTCCGATGCTGCTCGACAAGCCGAAGAGTGCCGCCACACGCCCGTGCGTTCACCTCGGACGAGCAGCAACGCCTGAAAGAAAACCGTTGCACACCTCTCTTCCGGATCCCAACTATGCCCCAAGGGCTCTCGTGTGGCTTTGCCTTCCCATACCAAACTCCGGTACTCTCATCAAAACTTGTCCCCTGGTACGAGGAGCCTTACACCGTTTTAGAGAAAACCTCTCCGTTTAATTACATAATTGAGCCAGTTTCCCGATCGTTGACATGCGCCGTCGTGCACGTGACATCGTCCATGTTTCCCGCCTGAACCGTATCATGAGCCTCTGCCTGAAACTTGTTAGGTCGCCAGGATGGCTCCTTTTTCAGCGGGGGCGATTGTGAAGAAGAAGATGTGCCTGCAGCAAGCAGCTCACCAACGCCTGTCTCCTCTCAGCTCGTGCTTCGGTTCGTTGCTGTGCCGATAGCTGGACGGTTCTTTAGTTGTCCTCGTCACTGTCTTTAACGGCTAATAAACCTCCTCACAATGGAATCATTTTTCCCTTCTCCAATCGGGTGGAATCCAAGAGCTTCTAAGTGAGTGAAGAATAATTTCGAGTAGGCCAAGTGGGTATATTTTATGTGCTCATTCTATCACCGACGTCGTCATGTCATCAGGAACCAGAGCAGTATGGGTAGTGTTCTGACTACGTTTGCTAGTTCTGCAGATGTGACCTCTTCGAAATACTCAGCCCTATGGAGGGACTTGGCTTGGTATGAGAGAATTGTCGTAAAGCGACTTTTTAGGCCCTGAGCTATATATTCTAGAAAGGCCTTCAGTTCAACTGGTTAAGATAGTAGAGATTCTATATTTCTAAGTACCGGAAGAGCTTGCTTATTTCTCATAAAGTGAAAAAGTGCTTTTCAATTGACCGGCATTGAAAGGAATTCACATCGGTCGTTGCTAAATTTGTTCTTTGCATTAGCGATTGTTCTCCTAAATATAGCGGCCGCATACTTATAATCACTCTTATTCCTGGGACACTGGTTAAAAATTATTTTTTGTCATACAGCTTCTTTAGTCTATAAGCCAGCGACCAGTCTGCATCCCACGAAGGGTTGGTAGATGATTTAGAGCTTCCAATCAATCAATCAGTTTTATTGTGTATCATATATATAATGGCTGGTTATTATTATACTGGTAGGACCTTAGAGCCCAGTCAAGGCAATTGCAGAGATCTGTTTTTTAACAGTTTTAGGTACTGCTGAGCTACCAACAGATGGTAAGTACATGTAATTGCAACAAAATACAATAAATACATATAATTGATACATAGGAATACAAAAATACATATACCTACAAAGAAATGTTCCTAATTCATGTATTACTGTTGTGAGTTTGGCAGGTGATCAAGAACACATTGTTTATACAAATGAAATGATGTGGATGCTGCGATGGTACAAGGTAAAGTGTTCCAGAGTTTTGATGCAAAATAAGAAAATGATTGTGATCTGTAGTTAGTCCTTATGTGAGGTACGTATAATGGTTTACTTAAAGTAGAACGTAAGGAATATGTGGGCGTTTGATATGTTATTGCTATAGACGGGCATTGAACAGCGTAATGCAAACGCTTGTAGACAAGTAGTAAATCACGGTAATTGACACAAACTCTGATGGGTTGTGTGTTTAGTAGTCTATAAGCATAGGAAGCCGAGTCTGTTTTTGGTATGGAGAGACGGGCACGCACAGCCGTGTTCTGTGCTACTTTGAGGGATTTCAGTGTTGTCAGGTAGGTCAATCCATAAATTACTATGGCATATGTGATGTGTGTTAGTATGAAGAAATGATATAATGTTAACATTGTCTTTATTGAGACAATGTAGCGTAGCCTGTAAAGAATAAGTATTTTTCTGTATATCTTCAGTGTTGTCTCATGTACATGTGTGTGCCATGAAAGTTTTGCGTCCAACTATACACCGACAAATTTTGTATTATTAACCCTTTATAGTACTGTGTTATTCAGGCTGATTACGTAATGTAAGGTGGGTGTTTTGGGGCGCAAAGATAATGTAATTACTCTTTGAGCTGTTGGCCAGTAGTTTGTTTGCATTAGGCCAAGATGATAAATTTTGTAAAGCTGTTGTTTCTTAATGGTATAGGATATTTTCGTTTTCTGCTGTTATAAATATGTTAGTGTCATCTGCGTAAAGGATACAACCTTCCGTTGTTATGGATGGCAGATCATTATTAAAAGCTAAGAACAAGAAGGCCCTAGAATTGAACCTTGCGGAACACCTCTATTAGTTATACATCGACATTACGACACATCGTTCACATACACATACTGCTGACTATTATTCATATAGTTCGACAAAAGCGTTAGCGCTGTCCCGCGCATTCCATAGTGATCTAGTTTGGTTAGTAATATGTATAGATCAAGCATGTCAAACGCTTTCGTGAGGTCAAGAAAAATACCCATTTTAAGTAGTTTATTTTCTATGTTTGATTTTGTTTTTTCTACAATGTTAAGTAGTGCATGTTCTATCAATTTTCTCTTCCTGAAGCCGTGATTAATAATTTCAATGGTGAATTTCGAATTATCTAACGACTCTTTTAAAATGTCGCTTATTCTCAAGGCGTCTAGCTCCTCATCATTCGTTTGGTTAGATGAAGCGCCTCGTAATGAATTCTCGAATGTATTAAAGTTTACACGCGTAACTGATAATCTATTCTAGGATGTTATCGGACATACCACCTCTAACAATATTTGCATATGGTCCCTACTTGTTCTCGAGTTAATCGCAGACCATAAAATGGACCGGTTAACGTTAGAAAAAAGTTAGGTCAAGCACCAATGAGGACTGGTTACTCATAAACTTGGGAGTTTTTGTGTTCATGCGTTTAAAGTTATTTCTGTTCACCCAATTCCATAAACGTTTGCCATTCAAATCAGTTTTAAAACCACACGAAATATGAGCAGAATGGAAGTCACCTACTAATACTATATCTTTTTGGCAATAGTAAACTGCAGTATCTAGAACGGAAGAATTTAGAACACCCGCAGGAAAATAAGCATTATTAACTTAGAGTGAGAATAACCCAGGAATAGTAATGCTTAAAGCTGATATCTCGCCTTCTGAAATCATTATTTGCTCTATGGGTGACTTTAGATGAGACAAGTATTGCCGAACCTCCATCCCGAGTTGGGCAGTCTAGACGAAATGTGCTGTATCTTTTGCTCCTAAAATAATTATTTTCTGCAAGCCAAGTTTCTTGTGAACAAACAATATCAGGGGAATAATTGAAGTAAGGAGTAATTGGAGTAATTGAAGTAATGTAAGATGAAGTAAGTATGTAGCTGCTGGAAAAATGGAGTGGCAATTCCAGTGTAGTGCTTTTAAATTCCCTATTTTGATGAGATACCAGCAGGACGCACTGCTTTCTCCAAGATGCTATCCATAAAAAATCATTTTCTGATGAATTTTCTTTCTGATATCTCCTTTTTCTTGATTTAGGACTAACTGAGGAGCGTTGTGCCTCAGGAGAAGCACGTCTTTTCATAGTCTTTGAGTCAGAGTCCATTTGTTCTGGTTGTGAAAGACGGTAATGGGAGTCCGAGCTCCAATTTAAGTCCTGCACAAGAGACATAATTATTTACGGCCAGAGTTGCGCGTGTCTGGCTTTGCCTTCGAAGGGCCTGGTTCTGATGTAATATCAGTAACCTTAACTGGTGAAGGTATAGAAGGAGGCACGGTAGGTTGGTTACCTGCCTGCAAGATTTGAGTCAACTGAGTGCTCACTATTTTGCCAACGACTCCGTTAGGCTCACGAATAGAGGATCCATAAGCTTCGTCATGGCCCTTTCTACCGTTGATGTTATTAAATCAGGCAACGACGACTCAAGCTGCTGGTTTGCCCGGTTGGCAACGGTGGCATAGTCATGTGAGCGCTCAGAAAGTATAGATCGGGCCTCACGCCGGGGGCATCGATGATCTCTAGAATTTGCAGCTCATATGTGCTCATGGGGCAACATTCATCGTCAGCTGCGTTGTTTCCTCTGAATAGACAGCATCTCACCTCTTGGGTTGAACATTTATCGGGTTTATGTTGGTCAGTACATGTGCGACACCTCACATCTTATCTACATCCCTTGGGAGTACGCCCATACCTCCAGCATTTTTTGCACTCCAGTGGGCGAGGAGATAGTGCAGCTACATGATAAATTAGTGGCCATGCCTCAATTTCGGTTGGTCGAGCCGTGCCAGTGAAAGTCACGATCACTGATTCTATGAGGACCTTTTTTGTTTTCAACGTTTAGCGATCATCGAAATACAGACTGATCCTGCAGCCGCAAACATTTCAAGTATTTCAGGTGGTGTAAGGCTGAAGTCCACTCCTCGAACTTATCACAGGCCAAATGGGCAGGCATAAAACAGCTTATTGAATTCGAGGCAAACGTTGTGCATTTTAGGAGATCTGTGATGCAGACCTGGTCCGGCGAGCAGCACAGGATGCCTCCACGTCCAACTTGACGCATCTCGGTAATCATTCGGTAATATTCCGAAATCTTCCAGATTCCTTCCTGAATTAGTTTCAGATTTTTTATGCGAATGGACTCACCGTCGGTAGGAACCAGGGCCACAGGAACGCTCTTCAGACCACTGCGAAAAAACAGATCGATTGGCAAATCACTGTTAGGAAGCGAAGCCGACCAGGCAAAATATGCCTGGCCGGGAGATCAGAGAGACATCAGGTTGATAGGCTTAACAGCACCATTCGATCCGGCCACACCACCACAGGCGGAAGCAAAAAGGTGCACTTGAAGTAGCAGTGGAGGAAACCTTGAGGACAGCGAGGACAGCAAAAACAGGGAAGGCTCAGCAACAAATGGGCCTCAGGAGTGACCGCTGGCTAACAAAACGTGGCAGGAGCATCTACGTCATCAAGGCCGCCATGTTGGTGAACCAGCCAACAATATGCTGCAGCCTGCTACAAAGAGTTCTGCATCTTCTTCTTTCTTAATAACAAGTGTGAAGCCCTGAAGGGCCCGGGTTGTCACGTGATAATATTGCTTGGCGTTACGCAGGTACAGGCGTGTGAAAAGTAGAAAATTGAAGAGGGGCAAGTAAGATACACAAGAAATAGAAACAGACAAATATTTGTACACCCAAAAGTGAACAAGCAAGAAATAAATTAAGAGGGAAGATGAAATAGCTAAGTAGTGAGAAAAAAGAAACAGAAAAAATAGTGAAAAAACAAAATAAAAATACGAGGACTAGTAACGCAGCTCCCTTAATCTTTCGGGCTTCGCTCTACTATCGGACGAAGCTACAATATTTTTTTAAACCTAGTTCCGAACATTAGCCCAGTCGCACTGCATAACCGAATGGTCTAACATACTCTGTAGGTGCTAAGAAGAATAACAGCGAAACACCATGGGTATCCGATGATGATAGAGAAAAGAACGTGGCTCAAAACTAGCTAAAGAGGAAAATGGCTTTATTTCTCAACACTACCGTGACAAACGTATAAACAAAGCTAGTTAATAATTTGATGCAAAGCGATATGGTGTCTTGGAAAATGTTTCATAGGATCGTTCGTTCGGACAAGCCGCACATAATTGGCTACACCTCCGGTAGATTTTTTTTATTTTTTATTGCACAAGAGTGGTCGCCTAGCTGCCAGCTCAGAGAGCGCCTTTTCAATTAAGGTTGCATCAATTGGGATTCTCAAATATGTGAAACATATACTTGCATTTCCAAGGAGCCAAAACTCTATATTATTCCGACCGCTTGCGAATGAGACTGCTGCTGCAGGAATTGAACATCCGTATTCGGAGGTATTCATCCGAGCCCCGCAATCTATTAAGGCTCCTGTAGTGTGTAATGTCAGAGTGCGTAAGAGAATTGAACTTTTCGATGGCCCCTCAGCCTTCACGCTGTCGCATTCCCTGACCCAAAGTCTATTTGGGCCATTAACCACCGCAAAAAATAATAAAATAAAACTTCCAACTCAGTCGTGAAAAAAAAAACGCTACCAAAAAGTCAACATCTGGAATCCAAGCTCAAAGTTCTAGTGCCATCTGTAAAAAAAATGTAGCAAGAGAGAGAGAATGCAAACACATATGAAATACGTTTTGTTGTCGTGAGACTGGTTGCCTTATACGCGTTCTCTCACTTGAGAAATTATTTTTCAACATGCCGTAAAATACGAACGTCACCGCAATTTCTAGAGAAAACTTCGGACGTCACTTTGTTGTTTATACCATGAGGTACACAAATTAAACCCGGGTTAACACGTTTAGCAGGATGCTCATGCGCAAATAATACCCAGAGCAGAAAAAAAATCAGGTGTTTTACAATCATGTCAGACTTAAATTCGTAGTTCCTCACAAATCCCATTTATTTGACAGTCAAATCGCAAGAGCCTACACGTTACTACTGAGAGCAACCTAGGAAGCGCTGACGTAACAGTGTGCTGCAGGGAGCGAGTTTCTGTGACGCATGTTCCTACGCTACCCTTTCGATAACACGAAAAATCACAATAATTCTCATCTGTCTCATGTACTCTACCCATAGTGCAACCTACCACGTTCAGATTTCATGGCGTTTGCGTAGCAGGGGTCAACGCAACTGGGCTTTTCCTTAAAGGATGGGGCGCCTTCCCGAATAATGTCAGCAGTGTACAAATACGAGCACGTAAAATACGACTGCGATATGCTCTGATGTAATCAATCAATTTGCACAATTGTCCGACGATGAATCCCGAATGGGACTGCCGATGCTATGGATCTCGAGTTGAGCCCCAATATCATGTCCCCTTTACCTAGAGGAAGAGTAACCTTCAGTAATTGGAGAGACAATCAACAAAAATTAGAACATTTCCTGATGCAATTTCGGGAATTTGCTCGACAGATTTTGTTTTAT
Source organism: Rhipicephalus microplus (assembly GCF_013339725.1). Lineage (NCBI taxonomy): Eukaryota > Metazoa > Arthropoda > Arachnida > Ixodida > Ixodidae > Rhipicephalus > Rhipicephalus microplus. The sequence goes on along the minus strand of NW_023611238.1, from coordinate 10,364 downwards.
GAGGCAATATGTTTAGGCCAATATACTGCAAAACGTATAAATGCAGCCCGTTAGAGAAAAATATTTTGTTTTATTTATTTTAGCTAAATTTTTAAATATGAAAGGTATCAGCTGTATTACCTATGTCCTTCACATCCATTATTAGTCACACAGCAGCTGTTCACGCTTCAAGATGTGCCACACCGAATGCAGGAAAAGGCTCAATAATGGTACCTTGACTTTGAGTGCCAGCACTGCAATATTATTGGAAGCTAACTGTACAATTGTGCTCGATAAATTTAGATAATGCGTTGTTCTTTAGCGTGCACGTACAACACACAGAATACTACCCAGTATCATTTTGCCTCCTCTGAAATCTGACGGCAGAAGCTTGCATCAGAGCAGTGATCTTCGGGACAGCAACTGTGCACCAAAACCACGGGCATGCAAATTATGCTATGCATAACGTGCAATCATTGCCGTGCCGCGTTAGTCTAGTGGCTAAGGTACTCGGCTGCTGACCCGCATGTCGCGGGATTGAATCCCGGCTGCGGCGGCTGTCTTTTCGGTGGAGCCGAAAATGCAGTAGGCCCGTGTGCTCAGATTTGCGTACATGTTAAAGAACCCCAGGTGGTCAAAGTTTCCGAAGCCCTCCGCTACGGCGTCTCTCATGATCACATAGTGGTTTGAAAACATTAAACCACACTTATCAATCAATCAATCAATCAATTATAACGTGTATTCAATACTTTCATAATACCAGATCTCATATATGTTCAGCATTCAGTTACGTCATCCAGCACCACTTTTGGCGTATCCCAAGAAAGCAAAACGATTGCGACCTCAGCATGAACGTAGCATGTAAATTATGCGATGCATTGAGTGCACTTTATATTTCATATTACCACTTATGTGTGTTGACCATACAGTCACGTTGCGCAACTCCTTTTAAGTTTATTTGAAGTGATTGGAATGGCACCGAGCGTAACATAAGCATGTCACGGCAAACATGAGGTGCATAGCATTGCTCACGTGTTACCACCTAATATATATGTTCACAATACAGTGTCGTCTCGCAGATTCATTTTTAGTGTACATCAAGCGGTCGCAACAACCTCGAGCTCACCAAGACCATTGCATGCAAATCATGGCATACATGACTTGCATTGCACAATATTTATATTACTACTTGTCACTTCTGTTTGTAAGACAGTGCCGTAACAAAATGACAATATTTGTTCATATCCATTAGGAGCCTGCCAACCGCCCCCCCCCATGTCATAACTTGAATATAAACCTTACGTCTTAGGCGTGTAATGAATGGGACCTTAAATTTTGGCACTTCTACATTCTTGTCATCACATATAAAATTTCCTATATATCAAGTTGACGAAATGGTTTTATGTACAACAAGATCATAACCGGAAAATTAGGTTCTTATTAGAACTGATATTCTAATTTTCATTTTTGTTTGAGCTGTCATACCTGTTTTCCACACAGTGACGTTACATTATGGCAGATTTCGTATACACTCCATTAACAAAACGTTCATGAAATCAGAAAGTCGAAGGCAGCTAGTAGATAAGTAGATGTGCTCAAAGTCGCCAAGTATTGCTGAATATGCTTAGCATTTAGAGCTAACGCTGATCACAAGGCCCCGCCGTGGTAATCTATTGGCTAAAGTACTCGGCTACTGACCCGGCTGCGGCTACTGACCCGGCTATGAAATCTCGGCTGTGGTGACTGCATTTTCGATGCAGGCGAAAAGGCTGTAGGCGCGTGTGCTCAGAATTGGGAGCACATTAAATAACCCCAAATGGTAGCAATTTCCAGAGCCCTCCACTATAACGTTTCCGTAAATATATGGTAGTTTTGGGACGTTAAACCCCAAATATCAATCAATCATCCACGTCGACCACGTTGAACTGACAAATACAATGAACAAAAACAAGGATCACAGCAAGAACCTCAGCGTGGCAGATGTCAGCGTGGCAGCTAGAAATCCTACCACAGATTCACGCCAGTTCTTGTAAGTTTTTGGGAAAAAATGTTGGACCCTTCACCTTTGCCTTTTGCAGTTCGACGCGCAAGCAATAGTCTGTCCCTAGTGAGTACTTCGAGCGACTTAGTGCATACTTTCTGTCCTATGATGTTACTCGAGAAATTTAAAAACTGGATTGCTACAATGTAATTGATAATGTTGAAAGTGGCCTCTTTCAGTGAAGCTTTTGCATACTGCTGAATACTCTGTAATGAGTAGAATTTTTTAGAAAACGAACAATTGTGACCGTGAAACGTTTTCTAACATGCTGTGCACCCACTACGTGGTCCTAAAGGAATAAGCGCAATAACTTGTGTACATTTTCAATAGGTATACCAGTTTTAAACCACGAATTTGTTATGGTAACGACATGCTCTGACGCGCGATGGCAATGTATGCTTGTAGCGTGCTATATAACTAACATTAAATGTTGTGCTGTAAAACGTGCATTCATAATGCATGTATTTCTATAGCGAGAATTATTTCCACTGCAAATAAAGATAGCGGAAATCATTGGAACTGTTTTATTGTCTATTTATTTTATTGTTGTCAGTTTTTCTGTCACTGGTGATATCATGATTTTTTGCTTAACACCAACGATGTCCGCGTGAACACCAGCCTTTTCCACTAAGAAAATTAATAAGTAATTACATAAAATTACAGTGAGGTGTTGCAGCACCAAGGCGCGAATTCGAATTATTTGTAAGTTGGAAATAACCAAATTTGAAATAACGACTTTTTACTAATATCTTAAGATCTGACAAGCTAGGTCAACGCGTCGCTCGACAGCATAAAAATGCCGTGGTAAGATTACATGCGATAATCAAAATCACTTCATTTGAAAGATTCTGGCGTTTGCGGTCTGAGTTGAGTGTTGAGTTTACAGAAGGTCATAAGTTACTCCATTAGCAACAGCTATGAGAAGCCCACAACGTGCTTATAACTTACAAAATTGCGTCTTAATACGTCATACTGCTTGTATGAAAGCTATAAGATGCAGCTTCAAAAGATTTCCTCTATCTGTTTCACGCAAAACTGATTCTGATAAGGATTAGATCTTTATAACCTATTTTGAATGTATCCGATGAGGGCATGTTCATGCAGGGTAAGACAATTCTCATGAAGCACAATAAAAGTGGTAGATGTCGCCAAGAACCCTGTAGCGTAGGAACCTAAAGCAGGATTGAGTACAACGAATAGATGTGAAGTATATTTAGGGTGTACGAATCATTAACACTTCTTTAGTTGTACAAGATATCGTTTCCTTTATTTGTACACTGAGAAATGTAAGGCATATTCTGTTTGCCACGGCATTTTTGGTTGAAGTAGTTCTCACAGCCAGATGTGGGTCCACTTCCGAGGTGACTTTCTCTTATGTACATTTCGCACTTATGAAAATCTGAAAAAATAAAATTAGGTGACCCTGAAGCGTCGTCTTTAAGAGTTGAAAGCGATAGCGATATCCTGTTCCTAGTGCGTAATTCAAACACTAAGTGCAAGACACGTTTTAGAGCTAGCTATGCACACACTACGTGTCCTTGAGGGAGTAGGCTCAGGAATGTGTGTGCCTTTTGTAGAGGGTGACCACTTTTAAATCATGAAGTCCTTATGACAATCATATGTTCTGGCGCCCGATGACAAAGCGGCTTGTACCACAGAATAATATTGCCATATTTCATGTTGTATTGCAAAGCATATAGACAAAATGCATGTGTTTGGGTCATAGTGACAAGAGGAGGTAACTTCACAAGCCTGTAAACACGCCTCATGGGTGACTCAGTGAAGCAGACGGCGTTATTAGTAATTTAAAACCATGACAAAAGTAAAAAACAAAATTTACGAAAATCAGATAGCAAAATAGAAGAAAATTCACTCTATTATGACCGTGTGCGTTACTACAGAATTTCAAGGGCTGCGAAGACCTACAACGAAAACCAAAGAAAATCGAAATAGTGAAAGCGTCTAGCGAAAAGCACGCATGTACAGTGAGATCTATTTAACTGTGATAGTGCTAGTACTTTTTCTGCTACGAAGGAAACGCTACCTTGCCTCAACATTCATCTGTACGAGATCCTACAGCGTCGAACTTTTGTGTGAGGAAAGGTTCGCGAATTTATGTGTCATGCTGCAAAAGCAAATCTAATTCTAACAATATTGTATTAGGTGTTAGTTATCCAAATATAACTGAACCTATATGCCTGGACAGAAGTTTAATAAGTAGTCTTGCGGCATGCGACTTCTGGGTATTCAAATACAGTCTGAAAGTAGTTTGCCTTAAATTTGGTCTGATATACCGAAGCTTACCAACAGAGCATTCTAGCATGTAGACAAGGTTGCTTTTCACTTTTAAATTCTTTTTTTGGCTCAAATCTTGAAGCTGTGCTCTTGACAGTAGTCTTCGTCATGGGGTTTCATACCGAGAAACTGATTTCTTGCAACGAATGGCAATCGGGGTGAAGTATGGCGGTAGTTTAGATGACGTGATAAGTCGCATATGTTCCTCTAATCTTTGATTTACTCCCATTAAGGGTAGGGGAACCAGCAAACAATGTTCAAGGTGATCACAATGCCACACCAAGTTTTGAAGCTTCTGAAGATTGCTGTTGCTGCTGGGGGCCGATGGGAGTCTGGTGATACCAGGTTAGTTTTTGAGAGCATAAGGTTCTCATTGATTAAAAAGTTCCTTGTGGTCAACGCCATAAGCCCATTTCATGACATCGTCTATATTTTTCAGGTTCTGCCGAAGTTTGGCTCAGTTCTCTTTGTAGTCTGATTCATAAGTACACAGTTTTCTAAAACGTGTTCTAAAACACAGTTTTCTAAATTCTATGCTTGGCTGTTTTGGAGAGCTGTGAATGAGAACTTTCGAAATGGACGTAGGATTGCCTATCTACGTGTTTCATAAAAATTTACTCATCAGTTTATTAAAATAGATGGCCACAGTGGCATAGAGAAAGGTGATTGGTGTGAAAGATTACGATTCGGAGAAAGAGATGACTGGATGAACGTAACTGAAGCCTATAGGTATTGACAAAAGTTTCTTCTCCTCGTGAAGCCAGATCAGAAATGCATAGTTGACACAACGCCCGAATTAAAACTATATTAGTCTGCAAGCATCTAAACATTTATCACCAAGTTCACTCATACATATGTCTTCAAAGGTTGGCCCCGTCTTCGTTCCCTTAGAAGTTCCACTAACCTGCACATCATGTGCGCCATCAAATTGAAAATTGTGTAATGGTAGGCTCAGAAGTGTAGTGCTGTCCGGTGTTTTGTTAGAAACCCGAATTTGATAGGCCTGCAATACTGCAGCATACTGGTAACCACACCCACACACACGCATACGCACACATATATAGGCGTCTCAAGAAGTCTGCCCACTAGTATTGACACATTACAAAATGAAGGTATCTGTGTGCAATTCGTGGTGTTCCCTCTACTGCGACAGAAAGCACTTTCAAGTGCGTGTTAGTTTTAATTATGGCAGTTTGACAGGAGTTGAAAAAATAATCTTTTTAAACAGTGGGAATAACCATTCGAGTCAAATGGGCAAGTTGCGCAAGTCTGCGAATGGTCCGCATCCATTTTGAAATTTCTGAAAGGCAGCCACTGGCATTCAATACAGGGCAACTAAATCTGACTAACTTAGCAGGTGAAACTGAAACCAATGCACAAAACAGCGCATCAACCTTTACTCAAAAGCCCCCTCATCGATGACACTATTGCTTTCGCCGTTATTAAATTCAATCAACATACTTCATTGCGTTGCAGCACGTTTCTGCTGCATGGCTGCTTCTCGACGCTAGCTTATAGCCCTCTCCCAATGCGAGGGAAACAGTGTCATCACAGTTGACGTCTGCACTGGTTGTGAGGTACAATTACTGATCACCTCAAAGCGGCGCTTCAGATATAGTGGAGTAGAAACGCTGTCATTGGTTATCGGTGCAGTGTGTCTTGTGGTATCTGCCGGACGAGTATTAAAATGTGAACTTCTGAAGTGCTTATTGAAGGGGCGGCCGTGTTCCGAAATGTTAATGGGTGCACCCAGGTTCATTTTTTTACGTTGTGAGATATGATGACACGTGTCTACCGACAGTTCTCTCTGCGTCAGTCACGTAGGCCAGTTGATAACAACCAAGGACCCGTCTCAGAAGGCACGTCTTTTCGCAGATCAGTTATGAGCTAATGCAACATGCGCATGTTTGGTGAGCGGCGCAGCAGTGGCGACGAGATACATTTCCCTAGGCTTCGCTTTCTGTAGCAGTAGTATGACACTATGTTGGAATAGTTGGCATGCATTTTGAATAATTTGTTGAATTTGCGGCTCTAACCCTGAATTTTGTTGCACCCTACAATTTTTTTTACGAGCGCAGTCGAAAAAGACTACAAAATATTGCAACAAGTGTTCTTTATTGCTGTCACGCTAAGTGAACAAATAAAATTGCTTTTTGTCGTTTCAAGAATCTTGAACCTAATTGTTTTGACAACTATCTTCTGTATTTCAATGTAAAACATGTTAGTACAGCTTTGCTTTCAGCAGGAAGAACGAGAAACATGACGAAATCACAGATGCTATGCTCATAGAAGTCACATAACTAATACGCCACCCAGCCACTTTTAATTTCGTTAGCAATCATACATATGCATGTATGACTGCTTTTAACACTTTTTTATATGTGTCACACGAACGGATGTGTAAGCAACCCTGTTGTTGAAGTTCTGCCATTAAATAAAGCTCGACTTGTGTTCTTCCTTCGCTAAGGCTTTTGGTCGTGAACTAATGAAATCCTAAACCATGAATCTATATAAGTGCATCTGCATTTCTTTATTGCAGATGGCGCTCGTATCTACCATCATTTCATTGACTTAATCACTCTTTTAAGAGCGTCTAGATAGTATCTGCTACTGTTAGAAAGATGACGTTGACATGAGGTTGCCTTACCATCTGTGATCTTGTTACTCATGAAATATACGGTGAATACACTGCAGGAGTAAGTATCTGGTTCCGTGTATTCCAGGTTTGTCTGATAATCAGCCTTCGTCCCTGAAAAAATTTTTTGCAAAATAAAATAACTTGACGAATATTGAAGAAAAAACGCATGCACAGAGAAACACAAACGTCCGTGTGCAAGAGAGCTTTCGTTGCCGGAGAGAGCATGGTAACCTTCATACCTGAACATCAGCTGTAATTACAAATAAGTAAGAAAATACCAGTAAGTGTGGGTAACACAAATTTCATGAATATAGTACCTATCTGTACATAGGTGGCTACACATTCATAATTATTCAAGTCACAATTATTTAAACTTGAATAAAACGTTCATAGCCCTTTCAGAAACGACCTTTCAGTATCAACCTTTAAGCACGTCAAGCTTACACATTCTTCTAAGTGCACGATATTCTGTCGGAACAATGGCAGCTTCATTTTTTTAAATATTTGTTTCAAGTTATTTATTGCCGAATAAATTGAATGAGCTGTTCTTACAAAAACCATTCATATTCTCTCTCTGCGTATTTAAGAAAAAGCCTTTTAATAATTTACAAACTAATATCTTATTTTTTAGTATAACTATCTATCAGAACGAAACAATCACATTTTCAATTGGCTCCCCCAAAGTCGCGCTTTACATTCCTCGTCGAACGTAGTATTTGTTCAGCATGATAAACATAGGCAAAATTACGCTGCAAGTTTTGGTGAAAATAAAGCGCATTTATTGTGCAGAAGGCGTAGTGTTTCTAAATATAAAAGTATGCTACTCTTTCTTAACCACCAGTCACAAACTACAAAAACAAACTCGGACACACCTTTGTGTCTAAATACTCGCAATTGGTTAAGATGTTTGTGTCTAAAGCGTGCCCCTTCACGTACTCAGAAGAATGCGCACGTCTAAACGGCTAACACCAACGCTTACACAATCAAAATAAAAGAATACACGAACACACGGCTTCCACTTGCATGTACGCCACTACAGAAAAATGTGCAAGAGGAAGCTAGCCCCTTCCTGAAACTCCAACAGTAATGCAAGAACATGATTCATGTCAAAGATTTGCGAACCTGTGTTTCCAAGCCAATTATAAAATGAGATGATAGTATGTAAGGGAGCAGTGTGAGTGATATCTGAAATTATCATGCAGAAGTCTCTGGTTTGTTAGTCGAAGGAATTAGTGTTGTTTTTTGGTGTAGTGGCAAGAGATGGTCTTGCAAGTTTTGAAATAAGACGTTGCTGGGAAAAGTGAGTAGTTTCAGGGACAGTGACGCTTAGAAGGCCCATGGTCACCTCCCAGGACAGGAAACAACTCTTTAGCGCTGTAGCATACGTGGAGAGACTCGTCAAGCCGGTGAACATAGAACAGCTTTAACTTTTTCGTTCTAGAGTATTTTTGAGTGTTTCTATTTGAGCGTATACGAATGATTCTCCCCGTTGTTTGCCACACTAGTGTGAGTTGTTTACGAAACAGTCTAATATGTGTATGGGTGATGTTTACATTGACGTGATTGGGTTACATTGTGTTTGTGGTATTAACTCTTGGTTATGACCCCATCTTTAGACCACATTGTGCGTTCAGTGGCATGCAAAGAGAACATGAGGTTAAAATGTTCATTGTGTAGTGGTGCATTTAGGGGGGCCGATACCGCTGTCCTTCGAATCTTCCCGGTGATTGCTTCTTATTAATGGCGTTAGCGAGAGACCCAAAAGCCAGGAGACTTACGTGGCAGGCACATCACATGAAAGAAGAATAACTTCAGTTTAGTGATATCCTGTCGCCGAAACTACGTCTTCTACTGCGACATTCGTATCACTACATTTACCCAGATGGTTCTTTATTTATATCCAAATATACTACACTACTATGGGTTTTTTTTGCTTGCGTAATTGACGAGAATAAAGCAAAAAGCACCTCATGGTTTATTTGATTAGCTCTTGTATTCAGTGGAATATTGTAAACGAGTTTAGTCACATCTGTTAGCAATAATCTCTGAAACTTCTAATGCATAAAAAAGTACTATTTGGAAAGTATAGGACTAATCCACACTTATTATTATTTAAAAGGAGTGCGCCTGGGTCAAGAATAGTGTATCGCTCGTCGTGTTCTCTCACAGCAGTTCTTGAGTGTTTCGACAGCATTAGTAAAATAGCAACGTATAACTCACAGAGCAGCCCGCAAAAAAAACGATATAGTTCACCGCGAACTATTCTTCACCGACATGCTTCATTCTCTTCTGTACACACCTTTAGATTGTGTGGTCGTGATTTCCTTGAAGAGAATACACAAGCTCAAATTTAATTGGTTGACACAAAAAGTACCTACTTCCACTTTCGTAGACGTTCATGGATGTCGGGGGATGCATATTGTGAATTAGATTTTTCCTATTGTATATAAATATTCCAGTATAATTGTCTCCGATGCTGCAAGGAGAATGTTATGTGTTAACACATTATCGATATACGCGAATGATTTTATTAAAGGTTTGTTGGAAGTACTCAACAAAACAAAAAGAAAGTAAGCACTTTTCCTAGTTAGTGCAAAGCCAATGCACAGGGAAGCTGGTCAATATCATGATTTTCTATGGTATATTATTGTTAAACCTGGCTGCTTCAAGTTTATAGCCTCGCCATGCGTGGCACTATTACGGTTACAGTTCACTGCTCGAACATACCCGTATTCGGGATTGGCTTGTCGTTGCGGTTGTCCTTTAGGCGTAGCAGCAAGTCTCTTTTCGCGGAACGCTGGCTGCTCTACGGGAGTACGTACCTTCTTGTTCCAACCAATTTCAGGAACTTCCTTGACAAAGCGCACTTATTTTTTTCCTCCTGTTGGGCGTGATTTCTACGCATGCGTGGCTCCACACGACGTCACTCCCATTAACGCGTAGCGATGCTTCACTTGGAAAGAGTGCTACACGGTTATGGCCTCGCAGCTGCTACCCCAGCGCAGACGCGGCTTGACATGACGTCTGACCAGCTGTGTGAGGTTAATGGTTGCAAGGTGATGGCGCATCAGAATTTTTTCGCTATAGAGTCGGACAAATTACGGCTAGCCGAAACAGCTTCCCTTTTTGAAGTTTTGTTTCAGATTTCTTTGTAGACAAGCTGCAATGACGTACTTGGGATCCTAAGAGGTCTCGATGGGGAAGGCATTTTGATGGTGAAAGCAATTTTAATGTGTTTATCCTGATAATATTGTGAGGAACGGGTTTATTCAGCCAGGCTCGAGCTAAATCACGCTGGTGATGATATTTTCAGATGAAGAAGATGTACAGGTGATGATGTTATCAAAGAGAATAAAGAGTCATTCGCTTGTCGCGCTCACACTAATTCCCCCGCGCGGTGAAAGCGGCTGC
>NW_023611237.1:0-43873 GCF_013339725.1 Rhipicephalus microplus | reverse complement strand
ATAGATAGATAGATAGATAGATAGATAGATAGATAGATAGATAGATAGATAGATACGCTCATGTCGCCGAAGTTCGCTAAGAAATGCTTCGCATTTAAAATGAGGTATCGCTCAGAATTCCCTTTACCCCAATATATTGCAGTTAACAGTTTAGTTTCCCGTTGTACCGGGCAGAGCCTTGAGAAAAAGTGGGAGTGTGCCAAGCGGCTCCTAGCATAGGAGATTATAGCAATAGGCGAAACTACGTAAATCTGGTCCCGTGACATATTCCTGCGAAAACTTCTCCAGGATAATTGATATCCGTGAACACTCCTTGTAGAAGAATGGCTATTTGGGCTAGTTGGCTATTTGGGCGGCGCTCGTGTTGTCCTCTTTGCTTTCCTTGCCTCGCCTTTCGTTTCACGTTTCTTCTAGCACTTTCTTGCTTGCGCTGCAACCCTTATTACATTGGAACACTCCTTGTGGCTGGAGCCCTCTCCAGCGCAGCTACCTGCCATTAGTAGGCAGTAAAAAATATAATAAAGATGGAGAAAGGAAGGAACTGAAAGAAAAATAGAGAAAAAAAAACAGGGAGCACTACAAAAGGAAAACAAAAGAAAAAGACGACGAGATAGAATCAAGGACACAGAGAGACAGACCGATATCAAAAGAAAGAGGAAGCGAGTGTAAAGAGAGAAAGAAAGAGACGAAAGAGAAATGCAAGAAGAAATAGAAATAAAGGGGTGCAAAAAAAGAAATACACAAAGAGAGAAAAAGAGAAATAGAGGGATGAGTGAAGAAACAGAAACGGGGCAGACCGCCAACCTCCGCACTCCCTACAGGCTTCGCACCCCTAGTGCGAAGCTGCCTTAGTATTTCATAAGCTATTATTATGCGTTTTTATTTCAAAGCTCTATAGATCAGAAAAGTACATTCGCACTCTCACGCAAAGGTCTTGTAAGAAAATATGAAACAACCTGTGTGAGAAAACAGTGCAGTAACTGGTTCCACGCACGTGGAAACACAGCCAATGCAGCAGAGAAATCGCGAACGTTTGGGAGAGGTCGTCCATCAAAAGAACGCGTCGGTTGTCGAAGGTGGTCGCCACTTTCGGGTCGTTTCAGCCGACGGGGCAGCTTTGAAACCATCGCAGCGAAGCCCTTCGGGCTATCAGGCGAGACCTGTGAGAGGAACTGCGACCTTGGCTTTTTTCGAGTTCGCACATGAAGGAATTGGTTGGTGCGTTCTTTCTTTCTTCGTTATATGCAATAGTTTTTCGCCTCTGCTTTCTTCGAAGCCGGAGCTGCTTCAGCTCCGGCTTAGAAGCCGGAACTGAAGTACGTTCGCTCGCTCACTCACTCACTCACTCACTCACTCACTCACTCACTCACTCACTCGCTCACTCAATCTCAGTGAGTCCATGGCGCACAACGTCTTGAAGAAGGGAACGTCCATGCATGCACACAAGAAAGGCATTCTAGAACTGGAGCTGACCCTAGTCCTTGACTTACGTGTTTGGTAGTGGCACTATCACGTCGACGTTAGAGTGTGTGATGACCATATGTATGACTTGGGTTAACTATGTGTTTCGTCGCGCTGCCCAAGCGATCTCAGAGGCCACGTAAAATTAAGCTGGTGGTTGTGCTCTGCTCTACCTTGTGCCGCAATGATCACAGGGTGCTCTCAAGAAAACCATCTGCTCTTTGAATGCACCCATTTGTATATTTTCATTTGTTATCTTAGCAGTCAATTTGTCCTAACCAATTGTAAACCAATGCTCCAAAATGATATCTTCCTCTAATGTATCTGTCAACACGAACGAGAACTGTCGATTTCATGTTTTTTTTATTTTTTAAAAGACTTCATGTTTTACAAGACTTTTGTCAAATATCCGAAAAACCAAAAGTAAGCGCTTGGCTGCATATGCATGTAAGAGAAGGAAAAAAAAGCCTCGCTCGGTGCTCGTATCACTTCCAAACGCGCGCTAAGTGATTCGACAAGACACTCGACATAAACGGTGCTGTGATACATCAGGTGGGCTTTTGCGGAGATGATCCTTCGCCTGCTTTCATGGTGATTTGTTTCGACGTGTTAACGCAGTTTGAGCTAGGAGAAAAATTGCAGCCATATAAAGGGCACGCATCAATGGACATGAATCTATCGCTCCTCACTTCGTTTCCTTAGTTAATGGTGCTACCGATAGCTTGAACGGTCGGCTTCTTACGAAAGCCAGAAAAAATAATCTGCACATTCGCCTATTGAGATGTCTGTTGCGAGCAGTTTCTTTTGTTTCCACGCTTACCCGTTCTTGTATACGGCTTATCTATCTATCTATCTATCTATCTATCTATCTATCTATCTATCTATCTATCTATCTATCTATCTATCTATCTATCCTATCTATCTATCTATCTATCTATCTATCTATCTATCTATCTATCTTCTGTCTGTCTGTCTGTCTGTCTGTCTGTCTGGTCTGTCTGTCTGTCTGTCTGTCTGTCTGTCTGTCTGTCCGTCCGTCCGTCCGTCCGTCCGTCCGTCTGTCTGTCTGTCTGTCTATCTATCTATCTATCTATCTATCTATCTATCTATCTATCTATCTATCTATCTATCTATCTATCTATCTATCTATCTATCTATCTGTCTATCTGTCTGTCTGTCTATCTGTCTGTCTGTCTGTCTGTCTGTCTGTCTGTCTGTCTGTCTGTCTGTCTGTCTATTTATTATCTATTATCTATCTATCTATCTATCTATCTATCTATCTATCATATATAATTCGTGGTCTTTTCGTTTCTACTAAGATCTTATCAAACGTTCTGGCCAGTTGTCGATCCCATTAAGACACGCTGTCTGAAGAACCTACCAAAAAGAGCAATCGATACGCAAACGAAAGGAAAAGAATAAAGAGGGCTAATAAAATAGTGACACCCACCACACGCCCACAGTTGATATCCACTCCTTTTCTGCCTCGAAGGCGGGCCTACTTATGCTGCACTGCAAACAGAAACAGAAACGATTTGAAAGGAAGATCAACACACAATCATAAAGTGTCAAAGGAACCACCAGAAAGACGAGGGTAGGGTGTACGCACGAATCGATAAGTCCCCGAGTCCACAAAGGCCTTGTAAAGGAAAATGTCGTTATTAGATACACACTCGGTGTATATGCGTACGTTGTTCAGGTCATATAAGGCACCTTCTCGAACTCATGGCGCAAATCTCTGCTTTAGGATGACAATAAAGAATGGCAAAACAAGAAAATGAGGATAAAAGCTACGAAGCGACGCTCAAAATTTTTGCTAGTAATATAAAGGACTAAATACCTTTTGTGAGCGGTGAAAATTACTTATACGTACGGGGCGCTTGCTTTTTGACATCCAGCGATAATTAAGCGTCATTTTTTGTTGTATTCTTCATTTATCCACACATCTCACTGCCAGGTGTAATTACACAGGAATATATGGTACGATTCTAAAATATAAAGAAGTATTCCTTGTTACAGAATGTTGAGAAATTTTGTTTAAATGCATTGCACGGACTTTTCGCTTGTAATTGAAATGCCGGGACTATTGCGCACGCCTTGTATGAATGTGTTAGACCCGGAAAGACGACATTAAATTCTACTAAGTTCGTGGAATAAACGGCTAATTGATTGCGGAGTGCCTGTACCACGATAGCCTAAAGCTCTCCCATAGTAGCGTTAAGGATACTCTGTATCGTCGTACATTTGTTCTTAACAACCTTAGTGCGAACAGTCTTAATAATGGTCTTATTAAGGCGAAAGCCTTAAATGTCTTATGACACGTGAAAATTGGCCCCTCGGCGTCTTCGATATCTCGCGGAAACTCACGATACTCCACCAAATCGGCGCCGGCGTCATCACAAATGATGCAAAAAAAAAACTGAGTTATAAAGGACAATCGAAATTTGCCTGATACTCCAGGGACTGTGTGTGTCCCATTGGCATGTCAAGTCACGTGACTTCAGTATTACATCACGTCATCAGTAACGCACAGCTTTCCAGACCTTGTGACGTCCTAGTGGCATTCTTTCGATGTCGTGATGACGACATATGCTGCCACATGATGACATCACGACTGGACATTGTTGCTTGGTCAAAGGCACGCCGATCACAGGGGCTATGGAAAATTGTGTTACGTGCCCAAAGATTGTGATGCCTTCGTCTCTGAAGGCAGTGCTGAAGCTCGTTACCTTCAGAAAGCTTTAGAAGGTGGAGGGGGGCAAGAACAGTACTTTGAGTGATAAGTAAACGAATGAGATCGCTTTCGCCCTCGAGTGGTCTGAGGAGATTGCAGAAGGGACCTTGTAAGGTTTTAATTGCGGAGCATTTCTTAGTCGCACGATGTCGCGCCTCAGCGTCGGCGCCATCCACACCCCCGCTGCGCACGTGCATTTCGTCTCGTGCCTCGTCTCGTCTCGCTCCAACGCGGGCAGTGTGTATTTAGGCGACGGAGCGTGCGTTCTGAATTCAGTCATGGGCGTCTACTCTCCGTTCAATACAACGATGACACCAAGGAATAAAGACACACTTTAACTTTCCACTCCTTGCCTTCACTTCTCATTTATTCAATAAATAAGAATAATAAAGACGAAATAACAATTGAACATTCCTAAACCATGCCCTATTACGCAACATTCACACGATGCCGCCACCACTCTGCGATGCATTTATTCGAGTTCCCGCCATGGGTAGATTCAGGGGCCAATTTTCCGAGCTAGGTAATTGTGTGAAATTCTTCAAGTGGATAGGCAGAATAAATCAAGAAGTGAGCAACAAAGTTATCAGTGAGAAAAGTGGAGGGCTCAGAGAGAGAGAGATAAAGAGATAAATAAAGAGATGCTCGTCATCAACCACGCAATTAGTCAAATTGCTAACCCTCTGTTACCACTCTACCTCTGTGTTGTCGCAACACGCATCGCTTGGAGTCTAGGCGATGGATGTGGGAGAAGTGGAGGAGCGAGAAACAAGAAATGTAGATGGAAGAGCGCTCAGGAACGTGAAAACGAAACTACAGAAAAATGTCGTGGGACAGCGAAACTAGGCAAGCGGGCCTGACTGAAACCTCGCGGCCTCATAGCGGAGAGCCCGCGATTGTGGCTTAAACACTCTGAAAAAAAGGAATGTAGCCACGGAAGGAGCAAGCAATTTGTCGACGGGAACAGATGGGTGCGCTGCGCGTTATGTTTAATCGGGTAATGATGACTGGTGCAGCAGTGATGAAATGGACGCCTCCCGAGTCACTCGTTTGCACCAGACGTGCTCGATGCGGGCCTTTCCGCAGTGGCAGCGCCGTCAACTGCTGCACTGCTGGAGAGAGGGACTGGCCACATTGATTTATGGCCCTCTTTTTGAGAACAGATGGCGCGTGTAATGCGCTGCGCACGCATGACAAATGAAGCCTGTTCATAGAAACAACGCACGTACGTGCTAACCGTGTTGCGTGTGATCGGTATACAAAGAGAGCTGTACAGCTGCGAGAGTTAATGTACAGTGTAAGGAAACGTCCATTGTGTGTCTGTCTTTTTTCTTCTTTTGTTGCCCACTACAGTGCAACTTCAGCTGTGCGTTTATGTATTACCCGGCAGTACTTCGGAATTCATATCATCGTTTCTATTATTCATGGAGCAGGATAACGCAGATTCTTGAGGTTCAACCCCAGGTGTAGTCGGTGACAGTTAAAAAAAAAAGGTTGGGGAGCGTGGACTAGCATAAAGCCTTGGTGACATTTGCCTTTCTTATAGTTTTCCCAGCAGAGAATGGTTTATAAGCATTGCACGACCTTGTAGCATTCAGATCTGCGGTTGGTCGGTCGGTCGGTCGGTCGGTCGGCTGGCTGGCTGGCTGGCTGGCTGGCTGGTCGGTTGGTCGGTCGCTCAAAATTTGTAGAAGGACCTGAGCGTATTGTGCTGTTGACTTAAGTAGTACAGACGCTTATGCGACTTGAGTTTTGAGTTTAATCCAGGCATTGGCCGCACTGAAGATATTTTAGCAGCAGAACTCCCGGTAGGACTCGACAAGAAATTACGATCATCTTGTACTGTATGTGCTCTGTCGCTGCGCTGGTTTATGCGGCGCGCGTTGAATAACACGGATGGGCGAGAGCACGAGTATAGAAAAAATTAAGGTTGGAAAAGGATAGAAGATGCAGAGACAAAGAATAAGAAGAAAGAAAAAAGTAAGATACAGCTACATAAAAACTTATAAACAGAAAAAGAGATAGAAAGAAATAGTCACAAAAGAATATATTAAAAAACAGAGAGCAAAAGAGAAAGAAATAGAGAGAAAATTGAAGCGAGAAATAGAGAGGAAAAGCGAAAGAAAGGGAAGAAAAAGATAGAAATAACGAGGTAGAAAGAGAAACAAATAACTATATAAAATTGAAGACGGAAAAATGGAAAAAAGAAACAGATTAAGAGAGAGGAAAAAACAAACGCCCAGCTTTGCTGCTTGTTCCAGCATTTCGCCAATATTAAAACCGGTGCTATTTCTTTTTCTTTTCTTTCTTTTTTTTCATGTGTACTAAAACTCGACGATGTTCGGCAATCGCTGAATGACGGTGACGTTTTGGCTTTTAGAAAAACCAGCTAGAGGAACTTCCAGTGTAACCTTCTAACTGCCTTTTCTGCGAACAAGGACGAATGAATGAATGAATGAATGAATGAATGAATGAATGAACCTTTATTACAAAGAAGGGAACGGCTCTAGCCTACAGTTAGAATTAGGGAAGGAAGGAATTATTGGGTGCGCAGCGTAAGTATATTAGGATAACACCACTATGCGTTCATCCGTTGCAGTAGAGGTTGCAACAGTCACTATCGCCCGACTTGGTCGACTTCCTTTCGACCATTTGAGACAGGCCTCTTATGCAAGCATAGATGTTTATTGGAAATGCGTCGGACCACGTGCTACATCGGGTTACACGTGCGTCTCAAGGCTCGGATACATTGCTGGAGACTGTTGCAACTGGCAATCTGTTTTCGGATGTGTCCGTCAGTAGACGCAATAGCGCTTGCGCCGATGAGTATATAGTGTGATTTGCTTGCTCGCATTAGTCGCTTTCTTTCTGTCCACGCTAAATAATTCTGTCTTTTCTTGCGGCAGCTCAAGTCCGAGCTAAAGTGTCGGCGAGGGCAATTAAGGATGGTTGCTTGGAACTCAGTTTGCATGCTCTGCTTGTCGGGATAATCTGCCGCTTCTGTCCATATTGGGATGTCATCTGCGAAGATAGTAAAACGGCGGGCCGAAGTTTCTTGCTCGATCCTTTCTGCCACCCGCGTCATGGCTACATTAAAGAGCAAAGACCGAGGATTGATCCCTGGGGGAACACCTCCATTTAGATAACAGGCCTTCGGACTCCGTCCCAGCGCTTTGCCATGGAGCCTGATTGGCCTACTTTGGATAAAGTTGCGGATCCAATTATAAGCTCTTTAGATGGAATACCTTGCAGCCAGTTCTTGTAGTATTATCTCTTGTTTCACGTTCTCAAATGCTTTGCACATATGAACTGCAAGAATATGGTCTAGCGTCTGTTTGTGAGATTTGCAGTTGTTGACTCAGCGAAGTAACCACAGGCAGTCATGGGCACCTATGTTCGACTGAAAACCAGCCTGCGCCGGGTGCAGTACGGGTTTCACGTATTCGATGTAATACGGTATATGCGCTTTCAGCATTCGCTCTATGAGTTTGCGGACTGTTGAAGTCAGAGCTATTGGTCGCCAATTCGTTGGCTTTGTTCTTTATTTTCCAGGTTTGGGGATAGGATAGATGAGCGAAAGTTTAAGCGAATCGGGGATAAAGCCAAATTCTCTTGATTCATTAAGGAAAGTCAACAATTTTTCAGTGTGTCCTCGCAGAGATTTCGAAGTTCTTGCCAAGTCACTCCATCGTGTCCTGGAGCGGACTTTTTTTTTTTGCTCTTCTCCAATGTTGCCATAGTGTGGCAAGCTCCGCGCTTGGTTGTCTATGTGGACATGCGGCAATTAATGGTTGGGGTGGTATTTCAGCAGCATGCAGGAAGAAAGTGTGAATGACGCGGTCCTCTGGTGATGTAGACTACTCCCGTAGAGAGAGTTCTGAAAGAGGAGGCGTTGCTTTCTTTTTGAAAAAAGCGTAAGCCAAAATGCGCGTGCAAATGGCAGGCAAAGACTGCTATAGCGGTTATCTTTTGTTGCCTGAAAGGATCATTTGGTTGAAAACTCTCTGCTGGGATATTGTCGTATAATGTGTGAGTATAATTTTTAATTGCGTCTCTTGAGCTACATAAGACAATCCCAACTGTTATCCGCCAATTATTAATATAAAGCCAATATTCGACTTCACTGGGAAGTCATTACGTGGGTTTGACCACGCAATCCTCCCTCCTCCTCTCACGCTTGGTTATGTGACATACAAAAAAAAGGGGGAGTAGGCAAGAATCAAGCGACCTATAGTTCTCGGTACACTCTAGCAACCTTCCCGTGGCACCCACAACGCGCAGTGCAAAAGTATCTTCGATTTTATACCAAAAATCAGGCCGACGCCGATGACACGGTGAAATCGCATAAGGTTGTCGCACCAGTGTCATAATAGTAAATTAAGTAGACAATGCACTTTCTTCAATAGATTGTTACTCACCACATCATTCGCGTTATATTCAAGCGATTCAGCTGTAAGGCCACCATTTCGAGAAAAAAAAAAAGGCTTTCACTGATACGCTCACTCACTGCGAGTCCTAATTTTCATTTTTAGGATTTCTGTCACACTCTTAAGGGCGCGTGAAAGTTGTTTTTTTTTTCCTCATGGTAAAAAAAAACTGTCCTATATATGCCACTGTCTCTGAATGCAAATATTTGCTACAAAAGCAGCTCGTCTGCGCAAAAGGACCGAGCACTGTGCCGGCCGAACTTAAACTCCGGTCGTTATATGCATGAGAACGTGCCTCGTTCTTTGTGTAGAACGCCGCGGGTGCCCCCCATGTTTCACTGCCGCACAGGCCACTAACTCATGGCTTAACTGCTCGTACGTAATGGCCAGCGCACTCTGAGCGGGTTCTTCCCCGCCCTGTGGCCTAAGCTCGAAGGGCGTGGTTGAGTGCACCCGCAAAAGAGCAGGCGGCGAATGGCATGCTTTATCCATCAGTTGATCGCCCCCCGAAACTGTACCAGGGTGCTCGCAATGCGTGTATAGGCGAGCTGAAGCGCTAAAGAGGCGCATAGGCCTGTAGAATACCCTGTTGATTCAGATGTTTTCGAATGTGCGCGCACGCCAGCACAGCGTGTGTGTTAGACGTATAGTGCCAACGATGCGGCCCGCAACGCAGCATCCCTCGTTAGCATCGTTATTTTGAGAAAACCCTTTCAAACCTCTAATGGCACACCTGCTGTAGAGTAGCGCACGTGTGCATACGAGTGGTCTGTGAACCTGTGCGGTTCGAGCGTGAACTAGAGACCAAGCCTTGATCACCTGCTGCGTTGTCGCACCTTGCCAGTGTTTAAGCTGCACGGTGTTGTGTTTGTAATTGGTTTCAAAAAAGCTCTTGAGTACGCGAAATCGTGAACTTGTGCGCACGTTTCTTCACCAAGTTTACGATATCTGCATAAGATACACTCCTCTTAGTTTAGATTTAGCGCTGTGTCGCAGCGTGACTTTACGGCGAGAGCTCGATCGTCCCGAATTGTGGAGTGAGTGCAAGAAGAAGTAACTGCACGATTGCGTGTATGAAAAGAAAAGGTGTTTCCAATTTTGAAAGCCACGTAAGCAAGTGCTCCCATGAGCCTTAGACTGAAAGATTGGTGAAGGACACTTTGCTTGAAAAAGTCCCACATGGTGTCGCAGCATCGCTGTCGCATTATAGCTGCCATCCAAACTGGAATGCATAAATGTGATCTGTGCCTTGAAGGTATACGTCCACTTTACGTAAGTTACCACATGCAAAAAAAAAACAGTATCACTACTCAAGATCGCAGACCTGAAATAGTCTATGAAACTAAAACAACGTGACCTATCAAGCCATAAAAAAACAGCAGCTCTGGTGCAAGCGCCTAGGATACTGTATGTTTACTTGAGACGGTATGCAGCTGAAGCTCAGTGGCAAGTGGGGCAAGCGAACGCGAATTCATTTTTCAAAAGAATGCACCACTCAACAAAAAAAGAGAAAAAGAAACGAAGATTACAAAGAGAGGAAACACTATAATAACTTATGAATGGCCTACTACCCTACATTTTTTATTAATAATGCCATAGTGGACATCAAGCAAGCGTTCTTACAGCAGTTACCCAATGAGTGCTTCGAAAAGGCTTCTGAAAGGCTGCTCTACTAGCTTTCGCTGTGACTGTGCTGGGCCATACGCGCAGGCCTGGCGTTTTCACGTACCGTGATAATCGATGATATGCGAAGCATGAATGAGGAAGGTTGATATGTCACTTTGAAATCAGCCCAAAGTTACGAGGTGGACGTAAATTGTGCTGTACGGATGAATTCCACGCCACGATTTTCATGGTTCCACCTGCAGCATTTTTTTTTTTGTTTAGAAATGATTAGATGAAACTCCTTGCACATAGGCACGCACCAGTAAAAGTGTAAACAGGCGCACAGAAAATCTGTCTTTTTTTCCGATTCACTCGCTTATCCGCGTACCAAGCCCCAAGTTCGAGTGGACCACCACGCACGCATGAAGCATATGTCAGCCACCGTTTTCGACTGATTCGCAAACGCGCCCTGAACGAGAGGCACTATCAAATCTCCACCGCAAATGACCACTCACACAGATCAGATAACAGTATACCCGCCCTGACCTGAGATCACGTCCAGGAAGGTATACTAGAATCACGTCCAGTATGCCCTCCTGGACGGGAGCTTCCGTGTAGCCGATGCGGCAGTATCGGTTTCCCGCACACTCGTACTCAGTATACGACATGGTCGATATAAAAAGGCGAACTATACTCTCTCCACAGTGGCGAAGTTATCTGATTCATCGCGCTATAGCACGCGTTCTACGCCACCCTCGTATCCGGTGTAAACGATGTGTGTCTGCGTATATGACGCGACAGAGAGCTCTAAATATAACTCCCCTTTGCCCCCAAACACAAACTGTGAGTGCGGCGCTTTCGCCCGTCGCGTTCGCCTCCTTAGTGACTGTAGCGAGAAGCTGAACATAGGCCGCAAAGCGCTCTATTGAGGCGGGTATGACACGCTTAATTGATACGAGCGGCGACGGGCAGTGTTCTTAAACGGTATGCGCGATTACGGGTGAAATCTTAACCCACAGCCGCGACATGCATGTGTATTTATTTGTAGTACGTGACGAAACATTGTTTAACGATGCGTAGTCCGTGCTTCAGATACAACTTACTTTATCCGTATTTGCTAGCATTTACACGTTTTTCTTAGTTCTTTATTTTTTTGTGTGCCTCGCCAGTATAAACGCTTTCGTAAGATGCGCCCAGCGCCTGAAGGAACCGGAACGTGCTCTAGTTAATGTAGTAACTACTCTAGCCAGTGAACAAATCTATACGAAAGGGAGAGAGAGAGGGAGAGAGAGAGATGAGAAGATGGAAAGGCATGCAGGGAGGTCAACCTGACGTGCACCCGCGGTTGACTGCCTTACACAGGAACAATTGATTAAGGCGGATAAAAAAAATTAAACGTCACAAGGTCTCCTATGTATTCACCTAAGACGACACGAAGGGAAAAGCCATGTTTTTTTTTTCATTCTCAGTTGATTGTATTGTTTCCCACCCGAAAGCTTTCCACACCATACGTTCCGGCATCGCCACAGCTCTGTCCGAGTGACGATGGGATGGCGTCGCATCGGGACGTTTCGCCTAATTTAGGCCGCTTTCGAAGTCGTGGTGGAGACGTTGTATGTCATGGAGACGACGTGGTGGAGACGTCCCAGGGCGACGTCACCCTAGGACATGATGGTTCAGCGAACTGGGAGCGCGGGGGTAAACACAGACACAAAGCAAAGAGGAGGCACACAGCAGTGCTGTGTGCCTCCTCTTTGCTTTGTATCTTTGTTTACCCCCACGCTACCAGTTCGCTGAACCATCATGAATTACCAGCTAGCCCACCTTTTCATCCTATTGTCACCCTAGGACGTCACCATCATAATCCGAAGATCGTCATTTTATGACGTGTTAATGCCGCAAACGCCGAAGGTCGCTTTTCGCGCTTGGCAAGGTAATATATTCAAGGCTTTTGCCTTCATAAGACGGCGAACACAAAGAGCACCGCTTCCATCTCATCTCTGTCAGAGCAAAAAAAAAAAAAGAAAGAAAGAGCGCTTGTGTTGTGCACTACACGATACAAGGGCTGATCAACATCTGAAAGTTTCATGAAAAAAAAAACGCCGCATATATAAGCATACAGGAATGCACAAAAATATTTACAACCACACCAAGCACGTAATCACATAAGCATGCTGTATATATGAAATCTCAACATCTCTGGGAGAAATTGAAGGCTGGTTCACGCACCTGTCACTCGCTTTTATGGCTTCAAACGCTTCAGCGCTTTCACGTGTACGCTGGTTCCTGTGCCTCATCACCGCAGTGGTTTTGTTTAGCTAGACTGCGCAACCGCACTGCCGGCAAGAAAGGGAAAGATGCGTAAATATATTGTACCTTTCATAGAGCTAGCGTGCTATCTTAAATGGACGTTGAGACAACCTTCCGTCTGCCCACTGCACGTACCACCGCATGGCAAAGAATTGGAGTACACCACTCCGCTCGCATGCACTGTCAGTGAAACGCTTATAGAGTGTATTGTAAATGAACCGTCAGCGCTAACAGAGGCCTGCCCCTTCTGCGCTCTTTTGTCAATTATCGCGAACGTGCTTCCTAGCTTTTTGTTGGCACGAAAGACATTTATGGCATAATGCCTAACAACCTTCTTCAAACGATGCGACACCGAGTGCAGGTAAGGGATAACGATGAACTTCTTGCGCCTATCTGAGGACAAAACCGCAGCATCAAGGCCATCTTTCTGTTCCCTTTTGAAGCGATAAAACAAACGCTGTGAAGCGGAGGCAAGGACCGGGCGCGTAAAACCAGGAGCTTCCAATCTGTCAACCTGCCGTAAAAAACTGTCGAGTACAGCGGGAGGACAGAACATCCTTAAAGCCGTATTAAAGCAAGACGTATCCAATCCATTTTTTTCTCAGAAGGAGTCATCACACGTCAACGCACCCTTTGTCCGCACCTGGCCCTTACAACACTAAAGCTCAATATTCATCGAGCTTCTGTTTGCTTAACGAAGGTAAAAAAAAAGAGGGAGGCCTGGCGCACTATAGAATGCATCAAGTGCATCGGGACACTCGCCATGCAAGTGACACTTTCGTTTGCCACGTATTTTCTTGACGTGACGTTGGTCGGCATCGTTTGGGGGCGCAAGCGTTTGCGCTTCACCCCGAAGGTGTCCCAGCTTCCGAAGCAACGTCCTTGCTGGCTTGAAGACGTATTCCTCTTAAACTGACCTTTACTAACAGAGGTGTTCTCCACAAGGGAGTTGAAGTTGTGCTCCTCCACTCCCCTTCAGTCACCGAGTCGATGGTGGTCAAGTTTGAATAAAAGCAAACTTCGCAATGGATTCAAAAATGAAAACAAACTGACGACGGGCTTCCCATGACGGCCTGCTTTGAGTCCCCGGCTTTAATGTGGTAAACGTAGGATGTGAACAGTTCTTGTAATGCAACATCGCTAGTTCTAGTCGCCATTGTCGTCCAAAAGCTATTCGCCGATAACCCTGCACCATACACAATGATGAGTCAGGTGAGACTGAGCAAAAATATGGGGAGGACATGGCGCCCGCCTTGGATGATTAGTGGTGCGGCCGCCTCCTCCCTGACCTTCGCGCACGCCTACAATCACTTATACTCACTGAACGTCAATTTACCGAATACTCACTAATTCGCCAAGCTGTATGAACAGTATAGGCAACATACCACGCATGGACCTACGCTGTTCAGTCCTATGACGTATTTCGCGGAAAGCGCGCCACAAACTTTTTTATGCCTTCTAAATGAAGTTTTGATGGACGCCCTTGAGTCGACATGGCACTCAATCGCTGGAACTTCCCGGTAACTTGCATGCAGACACCGCAGCAAGTGCAGAAAGGAGCTGGTTTAATCTTCGTTAATTATATGCGTCCGCAATTAATTAAAGCTCGGCACTGAAAACAAATCATCAGCCGCTGCCACGGAGCACTCGTCACGCAGTAAGCCACTGCCAGCAACCGAAACACCGGATTAGAAGTAAAATCCTGACCGTGAGAGGAGGAGAAGCCCTCTCTCACACTCCTTTCGTTCTCAAACCCTCCGGCATCATTGCCTTCTTGCTGCTTTAGTATTGCTTGCGTTTTGTTATTCGTTGCGTTCACGGTTTATACTCTCTTGGTTTTACTTTTCCGTTTTTCAGATTTTTATCTCTGGCACTCACAGGGCTCGTCGCTTTATTTTCCGGCAGAATGGATGACCTGATTGAGAACCCGACGAGAGGTGCATCTCTGGGGGCGAATTGGATTTAGTTTGCGTTTCGAACGAGAAGATGCGCGAGAGAAAGAAGGTACTACGTCAGTGCAAGCACATCTTTGTTTAGGACAGTGCTATGTGGGTATGTGTGCTTTACAACATTTTTTTTTTGTTAAAAACGATGAAGTTTCCGTTGTTAGGAAGAAGTAGAACATGAGCAGACGAACGCAAACATGACCCTCCGAAAGACAGAGTGCAAAGAGAAGAAAGGCAGGGAGACAGAAATGTCGCACTTTTGATTTGTGCTCTTACACATGGTAACGAGATCATTTGATAAAAATAAAGAGAAAAAAGTGATTCTAATAGTCGTGTTACTGATACGGCCGTCTAAAAGCCCTTCAGCTGATGCATTTCCTTATAGCTCATGTTTTAAACAGGCATTGTTAAACTCGTACCGGAGAAGCTTCGGCCACAGATCAACTGTACAAATTTATTTTTACGTCACTTCGTCGTCGTGAAGCGCAATAACCAACGCCCCCTACAACTTCCTGTTTAACATCGCGCTAAACAAGGCGCCAGCGCCAGTGGAGCTGTTCCTACATACGTGTCGCTGTCGGGGTAGTAGACCACTACCACAAACTCAGCCCATTAAACCTGTACCCCTTTCTCTAACAAGTTCAAGTGAACAAACACTCGTTAAACAAACTATACTTGCCCTGATGTTACGTCCCCTGAGTTTGGCACTTTCTCAACAACGCTATTCATAACCGCTCCTTTTTTTTACTACTCATTACTCTCAGTGCTGCTTACTTGCAGTGACGTGTTGTTGCAATCTATCTTTTTTATCTTTCTCCCATCGGGCTCTCAAAACCCGTGTGTCCAAAAAGTTCGCAATCTGCTTGCTCGACATAACACGGCTTTTGTATTTATTTGATTCTGCACTGGTTGCAGTGTGATGAATAGTTTTGGTGCACCGGTTTCATCAACGACAGCTATACGACGCGATGTCGTTAGCTGTATTAAACGCTCGTTGAGCGCAACCGACGGTCACGTCTAACGTCGTCTCGCCCTTCTCGCGATGTTTGTCTCGCCGGGCACGTTCGCTGACCGCGCTGAAAGCTCGCAGCAACCTCTCTCAGAAAGCGCAGATAGAAGAGAGCAAAGCGTAGTTTACCAAAACGCCCGCTCAGCGTCTCACAACAGCTGCGCATGACGCGGACAAACACGGACAACGGCTGAACGAGAATGGCCGTATAATCTAGCACACAGAAAAAAAAGATTTTTGCTATGGTTGGCTATGCTAAGACGCCGCTGATGATAATATCTGGGGTTTTATGTGCCAGAACCACGAGATAATTATGAGGCGTGTGCGCCGCACTGAAAGTCTCCGGAAACGTTGACTATTTCGGTGTTTTTTAACATTCACAGACATGGATCAGTGCACGGGCCTCTGTAGCATGTCGCCTCCATCTAAATGCAGCCGCCGCGATTGAGATCGAACACGTGAACTCCCTGTCAGCAACCACTACACCACCGTAATTGCCTCATGAATTCAACATTGGAAAAATTTTAAGAATCCGTCTTGTACGAGCGGAGTTACAAATATATGTTGCACGCTGCCAACGCATTTTCTCTTCTCTCGTCTCGAAGAAAGCCCTGGAAGCTAAGCAGGGAGCAATGAAAGGGGCAAAAAAAAAAATACATCACTTGCGCCTTGTTACCTTGAGAAATTTTTCTTT
Source organism: Rhipicephalus microplus (assembly GCF_013339725.1). Taxonomy (NCBI): domain Eukaryota; kingdom Metazoa; phylum Arthropoda; class Arachnida; order Ixodida; family Ixodidae; genus Rhipicephalus; species Rhipicephalus microplus. The sequence continues at coordinate 27,687 of NW_023611237.1, read as the reverse complement.
TTTTGTTTGAATGCGCAGCTTTCTCAGTGTGATCACGCGCGCACATGTGGACAAGTCGCGGCCTCCCACGGCGATCTCTGTAACGACTGACCGCGCCTTGTTCAAATCAGCCAATGGCTGATGGGTGGGTTTGCTGCGTGGGATTTTTGAGCATCTTCCGTCATTTGTCGAGAGAAGAGAAAGCAATTTTTAGCTGATTTTGATAACTTATTGTGAATTCCAGGCCGCATGCTGCGCTATAATATTTGACTCAGGTGTTGTCGGGAGTCTCCACTACCAATCGGCAGCGTTTTCTGACCGTGGTCAAAAAGTGTTGCAGGGCACCTTCAAAAAACACAGGAGGGTTGAAATTTCCAGAGCCTTCAACTATATAGCGTGCCTAAAAATTATATCCTTGTTTTGGCATGAAACGCGATATAATATTTTATTTATTAGCCTTTCACAAGCAAACACAAATACAACTTTATTTATCACCGACGACGCGAGAAAGCAAGACCGCTAACAAGCAGCGTAGTGAGCAGCATTTTGAAACCCTGTTGAGGCACTCCACTCAATTGCACTCCGTGAATCAACAACTGAACTGATCTCTTATATACCCATCCATCCATTTATTGAACTACTCATACATCCACAATTATCTTTACTAGTTCCGTTAGTAATACATCGATATACGCACACGACGAAACAGGGGTCCGAAAGCGGGCATCGCTGCACGTAAGGTCTTACGGTATAATAGAGAGTTTTAGTACTGCGGAATGGTGCTACGTACGCATCACGCAAGCGCCTTGCGTTACGTGGCGTTGTTTGCCACTAATCGGCTTTTAGTACACCGTAGTACCCGCGTACGTAACGAGCGTGAAGCGTGCTGCGCCATCTGGTAGATCAAAATAGAAGCACGTGTTGTTGACAGCCAATGTGAGCCAATCCAAGTGTTATAGCCAGATTACGGCCGTAATTTAAGCCACAGAGGTAGTCGGTGCTTGCCTTCGATGCCGCCATTTTGCAAAACGAAGTCTCGCGCTTTCGCGAACTTGTTCGAGAGCGGCGCGACCAGCTCATACGTACGCACGCACGCATCTCATGCGTGCGTACGTAGCGGCTGCGTACGTAACGCGATACGTGCGCGTTGCGGTCTGCGCATGCGCACTACGCAGAACGTGGCGTCCTTACGTACGCAACGCCGCCACGTACGCAGCGTGCGCAGTACTAAAACTCTCTAATATATTTGTAAAGCCAGCTTTCATAGATTTTCGATGTGCACTACAGCTTTTCGTACGAACTAAATAAACTGTCATTTCTGACATTAGGGTGAACGATACGGTAAAAGTATACCCTTTTACAGGAACTTCCGAGACATGTTTGAAATGCTCATCAACCTTAAAATAATACTTTGCGATACTTGTTTGATTTGTCTTAGTGATTTCTTAAAGAATGCACACCGCGTCACCCACAGGGCTGGGTCGCCGCACTGCAAATGTAGCCATTTGTTCAATGTGTATCGACATTTAACCTATCAATTGATAGAGCTCTTTCAGTGCTGCGCTCATGAAACCTAGGACCACCAGCCTTCCGGCTGCACTCCCTGAACGACTCGCATCGATCACGTGGTAGCGGGCGTAAGTTTGGAGCAGAAGCTGTAATTTAGGTAGAAAAATCTCTCAAACAATTTCCTTCCCTCGTCGTTTCGTGCATGTTTTTTTTTTCTTACTTCGAATTTCACTTGAATTTAGCGCAACAAAGTTCACCCACGTGCCGCTTCAAAATTTGCTTTGGTGTTCAACTTTTTCATGCATTTCATCCACCTCCTACTTGTTACAGCAGTCGAGATACGTGCCGTGCGCAACGAGTTCTATCAGACTGTTTCACCCTTAACATATAGCGACCAAGCGCCATTGAAGTGCACGTTGGGACAGGATCTTTTATGCTTTTGACGGGGCGGTGGCGCCATAATTATTGCGTCGACAAACAACTTTAGTAAAGCAAAAAACTTCTATTATTATTATTATTATTATTATTATTATTATTATTATTATTATTATTTACGCCATCTCCCACTAAAGGGAGCCATGAGGTGATGCGAAGCAGCGCCAGTGTTCACGTGTGTTTAAATCTGTATGTTTCATTTGTGCGTGGAATTGTGTATACGTTGTATACCACTTTAGTTACTCCCCTCCCTCCCTTCTCACGTGTGTGTATTATCGTGTGTGTGTGCCACAAAGTGATCACCCAGAGCTTTTAGGAGAGTGCAACGGCACAGCATTATATACGAGCGCACAGCTGTGGTGGAGAGATAAACGGGAGAGGAGAAACGAAGCGGAGGCAGCGCTCCGTCACCACCTGCACTTTTTCTGCTCCCTGCCGGGCTGCAAAAATCAGGCGCCTTCTTCCTCTGCTAGCCACTACCACCACCACCACCACCACCAGAGTTGCTCGGAGGATTTGAAGCAGAACTGTTGTGCCACCCACGACCTGCGATACGAGCCTGTATGTTAACTCCATGCTCCGACGCGAGCGTAGCTCTCACCGACTGGTTCACCCTCCGCGACCTCCTGACGCCGTGAAGCTCTCGCCGTGATGTGCCCCGTCCTCGGACTTCTTCGACCGGCTCCCAACTTTCCTATCTCCTTTTTCTGTAGCTTGCCTTTCCTATTTTGTTAATCTTTCCCCTATTGTTTTTATCCCTCCTTTCCCCTCCCGTACAAGGCACTGCACCGTGTCGCCCAAGAGGCACACAGAAAGTAGGTGCATTTTGTTCCTCTTCTCAAGAATCACTCAATCAATATACATCATCCAATCTCCTTAAACCCATAGAGTGTCCTAAATATACACAAGGGGGAACTCTGACGCTAGTGTCTATGGGAACTGCAAATCGCAGCGCTTCAGCGAGCATGAGAACGGTGCGTAGTACACGGATTTGTCTAATCTTCGTAATTCTGGCTCCGTGTGTGTTCACGAGGCTTGTAATGGTTCTCTGACGAAACGAAAATCAGCAAATGTTCAGTGTTTTTGCTTCATTACCTTATTCTTTTAGGCTCTCCAATTCAAATCGAGTCACGAAGTTGAAAAGTGCTTGTTCTTTCCTTCGAAACAAAACCGAAACAAGCAATAAACAAAGCCGCAAGTGTGATTCGCCACTGGCAAGTACGAAGACTAGGCAAATCTATGTATTACCCATCATTCCCATCGTCGCTGAACGATCGCAGCACCCGAATCTTTTTAGCTAACTTTAGGAAACTCTATGCTCGAGCCCACGCGAAGATAGGGGAGCAGAGTTGGTACATGCGCGGTGGGGGAGAGGACGGTTGCCGTGGGACGGACACAGCTCCAAACAAAGGCTGCTTTGCATATAATAATAATAATAAGAAGAAGAAGAAAAAGAATACTTTGAACCTTACGTGCAAGAACCATGATATGATCATCAGCGACGCCATAATGGTGGCCTCTGGAAATTTCGCCCATCCGGTGTTCCGTACAGAGCTCCTGATTGGCGGAGAGTGCGCAATTTAGTAGTGGTGTTGCAGTTGTGTACAAGTCTACAACGAAGACGTAGTCGCGAGAATTTGGAAGCACATCTATTATGGCCGAGGTTTGCCGTGTGTCGCAAACAGAAAATTATCATCACCATGAACCAGCACGCGCTCCATCCCCGCTGATGCATTCTGTACAGATTATGAACACAAAAGAAGCTGGAACGTGCACACCCAGTCTAGCTCGACTTAGTTCAAGGCGCACCAAGGGTGTTTCTTTTCTTCTTTTTTTATGTTTCCGTAATAGCGTAGTTGCACGCGTTTGATTATAGAAACCAGGCCCTCACCTGTCTCACTCATTATTTCGCTACGTTCATCGCTTCCTCTCTGCTCTTCGCTCTGAAAAAAAAAAAAAATGTTGAGCATGAAGCACGCGTATATCTGCTGCAGACAGACATGATGCACTGCGCCGTGCTCCCTCCCGGGCTGCAGAAAGTAGGTGCCTTTCTCCTCTTCTAACCACTACCGCCAGACAAACATGTTCTTGCTTGTGCTAACATGACACGATGCGGGTGCTGACTTCACGAACAACGCTGGAGAAACCGAAAAGCCAGGAGAGGAGCACGGGATCTGTTTCTATCTTGTGGCGTGCCCGCGGCTTGTGCCACTGTCGCACTTTATATTGTTGGTCTCGTCATCGCTTTCTAAGCTCCATGCCTGTGGCGATTTCAATGTTAAAAATAATACCAGAGGTGGTAAGAGCCATGTAACGTGCACCGACATGGCGCAGTACACGGACATCATTTCTGCACTGCGTCCGCCGCGATGGGGATTGAACCTGCAACCTTCGGATCAGTAGTCTATCACCACAACCACTGTACAGAGGCGGTCAGTACAGTCTTTGCAACAACCCAGTTAGTTTTTTTTTTCGTATGAGAGAGCCTAGTATGTTATAGTACCGTTAAATTAAGAAAAGAGGCCGACAGGTAAGCGCAGTAATTTTACGCTTTCTCTCCCCATAATCTTTTGAATAGCTTCGTCGCGACAATAATGAAAGCGATTGCTGGTTGCGTTCTCACTTTAACGTAATCGTCAAAAGCATCGCGAGATATGTGCGAGCGTAAGCAGTTTCTGCACTCGACAAGCGAACAAACCCGAACAATTCGAGTCAGCCGGAGTACGCATTAGAGCGCCATTGTTCTCTAGAGGGTGAATAAAGAAGATAGGCGTAAAAGAGAGAAAAAAAGAATAAAAGAAAAACAGCCGACGACAGAAAAACAAAGAAATAAAAAATGAGTTGAGGAGGAGAACTATGCGTTTTTTTTTTTTTTAAAGAAACGATTTTCATTATATGGCCGGGAATAAGCTCAAGAAGTGGCTTCTGAAGTGTGTGCAGAAGTTTCTATTTTATTAGGTTCTTTTTTTTTCTGGCCGCTGCATTTCCGTGGTGTCATCCACGGGCACAGAATATCTTTACGCCCGCCACCCGCGGGTGACATTTTGCAGCTTTTCTTTGGCTATCTGCTGCTTCCAATATTTTGAATGTTCTTTCTTTCTTTCCTTCTTTCTTTCTTTCTTTCTCTCTTTCCTTTCTCCTTTCTTTCTTTCTTCTCTCTTTCTTTTCTCCTTTCTTTCTTTCTTTCTTTCTTTCTTTCTTTCTTGCGGCCATATTCTCAAGAGGCAGCCACGACTGTGACTATTCTGCTGTCTTCGGGAAAGCTGCGGAGAGTTTGGCACTCATGAGCAGCAAGAAGATTCGTTAGCTCGCCACCACGGCTTTTTTTTTTACTTGGCCGTGCCTTCGAGTGGCCGTTCCGGCGTCTTTTGTAAGTCACTCGTTTGCACATACTGTGTGCACAGTGCGGGGCACGGGCGCGCTTCTTATACGCGATTTCACCGAGTGTTTTCGTTTGAAGCAGGTTCCGCTCGAACTCCGCTGCAATCGTCAATAAGTTGACGTATTATGGCAGACATCTGGCACAAAGCCGATTTACTGTATCCGCTCGCCGTTCGCTTTCCTTATATATATATATATATATATATATATATATATATATATATATATATATATATATATATATATATATATATATATATATATATATATATGTGTGTGTGTGTGTGTGTGTGTGTGTGTGTGTGTGTGTGTGTGTGTGTGTGTGTTACAATTGAACTACACGGTGACAAAAGGGAAAGAAAGCATCCCCAAGGCTGTCTCATAATAATACGCGTAATTTTCTGGGTATAGCGAGCCCAAATCACGCTATAATTATGAAGCCCACCGTTGTCAAGAGCTGCGGAATACTATCCCATCCGGTGTTCTTCAACCTGCACTGACATTGAATAGCACACAGGCATCTACTGTCCTCTTGATATTCGGCTCCATCTAAATACATCACCCTAGCCGGAATAAAAACCACTACTTTCGGGTCAGCCGGGCATACTTGAAGCATATCTCTCTTAATTAATCTTGAAATAGCACAGCGCTGCTCACGTTGGGTGATAAGGCGAGTACTGGTGTATTCAGCGTGACACGGGTGGCTGATAGTCGGTCCATCTCACCAGGGTCTCGATCAGACAAACGCATCTCCCTCAGCATTCATAGGCAGTGCTATGTACCGACACCATACACTTTAAAACGAGACTTCGTGGAATAACTGCTTTTTATACTGTGGTCGGTGGCAGCCAACTGTACCGGATGAGAGTACACAAAGTGCTTAAAGGCACTCGAAAGGCAACTATTATTAAGTCGACGTTTATTGTTGAAATAGCGGTCCAAAAACCTCGTAGTGTTATTTTTGTGCAAAGGAAGGGTCTATTTTGAAATAAAATCAAGTTTTGGTGGTCCGCATCGGGTTAGCGCACTTCAAATTACCCACCTCAAGAAGCGGACTGACCGAACCGACTCACGTCTTTGTTACCGTGCACAAGGTTGCCCGGCTTTACTACGCTAGTAGCAGCAACTCTACGTCTAACCACGCGAAAAATGAATTTTTGAACCACTCGCGCCATTCCGCACAGTAACGCCCTGTGTGTTTTTTTTTTTTTTCAACGAGTCAAATCCCCATACAAACCAACACACAGAAACTTATGGCGCAAGGCCTTCATAACTTTTTCAGTGGGATTGTTAAGGCCCAGAAGCTAGCCCAGATTGCTCGACTCTCCTCGACTGAGGCGGGACGTCAACTCCTGGCGTATCTCAAAATATGCTCTCCAATCATCAACCAAAGAGAGTGCACGCTGCCGTCAGAGCTTCGCTAACGCCTCATCGTTTCCCCGCTCCCACGTCACATGCACCCGCATTACGACCCCGGCCGACGTAAGGCTAGAGCAGCCGCCCTCCTCAAAACGGCTGCAGCAATGCCCGATTCAGTAGCTTTCGTGGAAGCCACTAAATACTTTAATTTCAAGCACTTCGTATCAGCCGTTACGTCGCTACAAGGTGAACACCTGACTTCTCTAACACTCCCGAACACGGATGCAGACCGCGCGGAACAGGTAGCTATAGCATTAGCTTTGGCGACCACGGATCGCAGAACAGTCTACACAGACTCCAAAGCTGCAGCTAGGGCCTTTTATGCCGGCTCGGTTTGTAAAAAGGCAGCCCGCGTGCTTTCGCGTGCAATGGTGGCCGATACTAAACACTTGATCTGGTTCCCCGGCCACGTGGGCCAAGATGCTCACCCCCTCATCCCTAACGCCAACGAGCTAGCTCACTCCCAGGTGCGAGACCTTACTCGCCGGGCCAGGAGAGTGGGCGGCCCAAGGCCCAAGGGCGAGCCATGGCAGCGGGACCCACTCCTAACGTACAACGAAATTTGTCAGCACTACCGCCTTGAGCGCAGAAAGTTTTCCCCTACCTCATCCTCATCTAACGAGACCACAAACTCTCACTTTACGTCTGTCACAAACAGATGCTTACCCTTCACCTATCTCTTATTCATGTTTTATAAGTGAAATAAAGCCGGGCTACCTTTGATGTGGGCTCCGGAGATGCAATTTGCAACATATGCTGTGGCAATGCCCCATGCTGCGCGCGGTTGCAGGGTCTCCAGCCACGGAGGAACAGTGAACCGCTCTCCTCACAAGTCCAAAAGAGGAACATCAACTTCAGGCTGTCCAGAGAGCCCACGACCTGGCCGTCGAGTTCCACCTCCCGGTCACTTCGTGGACGCGGCCCGCGGACGAGTCCCCTTAGGATGACTTGTCTTCTCCGGACAAAATAAAGTTCACTTCATTCAGTCAGTCAAACAGAAATGAACAAGCAGCATTTTATTGTGTCTCTTGATGCACGGAAGGTTCTTTATTTAGCGCAGTTTATCGATTACTAGTGATTATTTGTAGGTGGTTCGTCTGATCTCATCGGGATCATTTTGAAAATGTCCTACTGTGGCGCTTGTGTTCTTGTGCATTTACATTTATTCCTCGGTAAGTAGGGCACTTTTGTTGATAATATTGTCGTTTTAGATATTTTCATTCATTGAGCTTTCACTCTGGCGTAAATTGCTATTTGATTTTAATGTCCCTTTGGTTAGGGCTTTACGTTTATCTTGCTCTACCTCAACTCGTGGCAGCTGCAGGAACATCGACAGCCCCACCTACGCCCCGTTTAAAACCGAGTGCTGCGCAGTCGCTGCTCAATGGGCACGGAACCACCATAACGATGGGAGGCTCACCTACGCTGTTGTTCATTCTTCAGGTTAGTTACAAGTCCCAACTACCTTGCCATTGTTTTAAATCGGATTATTCTTTTCTAGTCGTGCTTCCATGCCCTGAAGCCTTGTTTGAACCTTTTTGCTCGCTGCTACTGCTTTTGTGTGGGGATGTTGAGTGCAACCCGGTTCCTAATGAATCATCGGCTGCTCTTGCAGTTCTTAAAGTTCTTAAAACTGTCAAAGATTTAAATGAGCGGTCAATCAAAATGGAAACAGTACAAAAATCAGTTGCTGAAAGGGTGTGAGAGCTAAAAGACCAGCAGAAAAACACTTTCCAAGTCATATCTGATATAAAGGCACGGTTAGAGGCTGTTGAAGGCCAGACTACATTACTTCAGCAATGTCGTGCTGATTTCAGTGAACTACATGATAAATTTAATCGACTTGAGTCGGAAGGCTAGACAACGCAGAGGACCGTTCTCGACGAGATAATCTAGTTTTTATGGCATAACAGATGTAGAAAACGAGGCGTTTACTGAATCTGAAGCTAAAGTTTTGAGCGTCATTAATGATAAACTGAATCGGAGCCTTAACAGCGATAGCACTATACGCACTCACAAGCTCGGTCGGTTTATGAAAATGAAAACACGGCCGATTATTATCAAATTTGCTGCATACAAGCAAAAAGAAACGTTTATTGCTAAGTATTCCTTGCTTAAAAATAGTGGCTTTGCTCTCAGTGAGGATTTCTGCCCCGCAACGCGCGAAATTAAAAAAAAAGTTAAGAGAGCATGCCAAAAGCCTGCGTAAGCCATATAAACATAGGTACAAAAAACTGCATGTTGGCGGTAAATCCTTTGGCTACAATGACACAGATGACACCATTGTTGAGATGGGTATCTTGAAAGTTGCATCAAATTTGCATGGTACATCCTCTCAAGCACTCCACTCTGGCCACCTTCTTCAGCATGAAGATCGCTAGGGACACGGGAGGGGAAACGGTGCTACTCGCTCGAGATTAGATTTTTATATTTTATATACTAACATTCGTAGTATCTACACGCAAAAAGGATGAGTTATGTACACTAATTAACGATATGAAAGCCGATCTCATCGCACTAACTGAAACATTGCTTAGCGGCAAGATATCTAACACCGAATTGTTTCATTGTGAAAAAAGGTATGTAGTCTACCGCAGTGACCGCTCTGACAGAGGGGTGGGGGTGGAGTTTTGCTGGCCGTGGACGAGTGTTTCGATTGCTACTGCATATCAATTATTTCGAACATTGAATCTGTGTGGTGCTGCTTGAATGTAAATTTCAAGAAAGTTATTGTTGGGGTCTGCTATCACCCCCCATCAAGCGATGCGTCATTTTGTGATAGCTTGCACGACTGCTTAAATCAAGTCACGCTTCGTTATCCCAATGCACAACTCATACTTATGGGGGACTCCAACTACCCGAATATTGATTGGTTGCACGCATGCCCACTTACCAACCCACCGACCACTGAGGCCAACCAGTTTATCACCACCTGCATGGATTTTGGTTTAACACAAATCGTCACCTCACCCACACGTGTCACTTAAACTTCTTCTTTCCTTATATACCTAGTACTAACGTCATCAGAGACTGTCACGTCACCCGTATTGCACAAGCCTGGCCTGAGTGACCATATTATTTTGCATTTCACGTTCGATTTGTCACATGCATCATCAGTAAGACAGTCCAAGAACATCAGAGACCACAACAAGGGTAACTATCTAGCCATTATTAATGAACTGAGCTCCTTTTTAGACATTTTCTTACCAGGTTATCTTGGGCGCTCAGTAGAAACTAATTGGTGTTTGTTCCGTAATAAAGTGTCTGAACTAATTCATCTCCATATCCCTCTTCGCCGGGTGTACTCCGATAACCAAGCTCCATGGTATAACAGATTAAACCGACTTTCTAACAGGAAAAAAAAAGACTTTTTAGAATCGCTAAGTATTCATTTAAAACGGCCAACTGGACAAAGCACAAGACAGCCTCTTTAGCATATTCGCGAGCGCTAAAGGTTACTAAATCCTTGTTCTTCAATGTAACCCTGCCGAACATCCTGAAGACTAACCCTAAACGTTTCTCGAGTATAATGAAACCACTTAGCACCAGTAAAGTATCATTGCTTACACCCACCGGCGATCCTGTTCCCGACCATCTTTGTTCTACTGTGCTAAACTATACATTCATTAAGTCGTTTTCTTTATCTAAATATACCCAACGTCCTAAGCTTCAGTCGTACAATCATTTTGCGATGGATCCCATCACGTTTGACCCACATGGCATCGTCACGATTATCGACAACCTGAAACTAACGTCTTCTCGCGGTATTGATGGAATTAATACTAATTTTTTAAAGAATACCAAAGAATATAGTTCCATCATCCTGAAATGCATATTTTCACAATCGTATCATGATGGTGTACTAGCTAAAGACTGGAGAACTGCTGCGATTATTCCAGTACATAAAGGCGGTGATAAACATAGTCCATCTAACTATCGTCCTATATCTCTCACATGTGTACCATGCAAACTAATGAAACATATAATATTTTCTCATCTTGTTAATTTTCTAGAGGATAATTGCTTCTTCTCCTCAACTCAGCATGGCTTTCGAAAGATTTTTTTTTGTGATCCTCAACTAACTTCTTTTACCATTTATCTTTGGACTCTGCTTCTTTAACTGACTGTATATTTCTTGACTTTGCTAAAGCGTTTGATAAAGTTAATCATTCCCTGCTCTTATCTAAACTAAGTGTTCTAAAAATTGACCCTGAAGTTTTTAACTGGATTCATGCATTCTTTTCTTCTCGTGTTGAATTTGTCGGCACTAATGATGTTAATTCTTCCACTGCACTGGTTGATTCTGGGGTTCCTCAAGGATCAGTACTTGGCCCCCTGCTATTCCTAATCTATATAAATGACTTACCTTCTACTGTTACTTCCAAAATTTGTTTGTTCGCTGCCGACTATGTGATTTACCGTAAAATATCTAATGACAATGATATTCATTCTCTGCAGGCTGATCTCAATAACATAATTCATTGGTGTCATATTTGGAAAATGGAACTAAACATTAAAAATTCAAGTCTATGAGGATTTCTCGGTTGAGTACAACTTGTCCAACTTACTTTCTTCACAGTCACCCCCTTGAAGCTGTAACCGTTTACCCGTACCTCGGCGTCCACATAACTAATACTTTGTCCTGGAAATTACACACAGAACATATAGCGTCCAAGGCTAATGAAACACTGGGTTACCTTCGAAGAAAGTTCTTTGTTGCTCCATCGTCACTAAAGTCATTACTATATACCACATACGTCCGTCCTCAAATGGAATACGCTTTATCTGTTTGGGACTCCGGTAAGGTAACATTATCACACATGTTGGAATCCGTTCAAAATCGTGCAGCTCGTTTCATTTTGGCTAACTACCATCGTTCAGCTAGTGTCACTCAAATGAAGGCATCTCTAAACCTCATCCAACCAGTTACCCGCCGAAAGCGCACTCGCATTTGCCTGTTTCATAATATATTTTATCATAACCTGAAACTCCGTTCCCGTTTAATCCAAACTGCTCCCTTCATTTCTCTTCGCCGTAATCACCAACAAAAAGTCACAGTCCCCCATTGCAACACAGTAACATATGCCCAATCATATCTCCCAAGAACTTGTAATGAATGGAATTCCCTGCCTGCATCAATAACGAGCATCAATGAATTCATTCAATTTACGAATGTCCTTAAAACAAATTATCTATTATCTAATTACCCCCTGTATGTTAATTGAACAGTTTATTTGTATTGATTTGTGCCTTCTCCATGTAATGAAAATAAAATTAGTGTTATCAATTGCTTTATTATGATGTGAGTTGTTAGGAGTATTCATCTTTGTTAGTGACAACATTATTATGCCATTCGATTTGTATTCCTTGTTTTTTCATTGTTGTGCATGCCCTTCCCCTCTGAAATGTACTGTGTTCCCTGAGAGTAAAATAAATAAATAATTAAATAAATAAAAAGTGCAGGCAGTGTACTGCTGCCTGTGATCGACGCTTGCAGGCAGTGTACTGCTGTTCAGACAAGACGAAATCGAAGTCAGGGCTCGTGTGGCAGCGAGGGAGGCTCGAGCAACCTCACACCGAACGTGTGCGCGCCGCCCGACCGACGCAAATGAACCGTACTGGCGAAGAAAATTGGTAACTGTCACCTCCTTTGACGAAGTGGCTTCGCAAATGTCTGTTATTTGACTCCACTGGCAACTCTCACTCTCTTCGTTCAGAGATACCACCGCGGTTGTCGATAACTCAATCGACATCTGTGTCACAATGACGCGACCTCGTACTTGAGCTGAACAAATACAAATCGAGGAACATAAAAGCGAGTTTCCAGACAGCTGACAAAAAAGATTGACCTTTTTTTTCGACAAAAAAGATTGACGCTGAAGCTTACAAATCTCAACAGGTTCGGGGAATAGGTACGCTTCGCAACTTTCACACTCATCTACGCCTTCGCACAGTTCGCTTAGCTCCCTATAGCAATCACTTATTCATTTTTCAAGGACGCGTTTCAACGTTCTCATCCTCACCGGCACACTGTCATCACCTTGATGATGTAACTTGTACCGTCGATCTTTTGGCCAACCGTCCGGCTCTTCGATGATGATGCATAAACTTCTGCTCGTCTCGGAACGGTGTGCGATGCCTTTCGTGCACAGCGAATTCGTAGAGTCAAGCTTCTCCTGCGCGTGACATTACGAACGCAGTTTCTGATCATACAGACACTCCACGAAGGCAGTTTTCTTGACAAAAGAGTCGCGGCTAGCCTGCTTCAACCTAAGGACAACGTGGAAAGAACACTTCTAAGCGTTAAGAACAAAAGAACCTGCATGTTACGTTTGTATTACATTATAGTGACATCGCAAACGTTGCATACCCCCATGCTGGTGCTCCGACATGGCGGTTTCGGATACGGCATTGCAAGATATCTACAGGAAAGGCCAGCCTTCTGATTCTCGTCACGTGCAACAGTGCAGATCACGGAGCTGCCGAGCTCGATAAAAACACACATAGAAGCTGTACGTACTTCTAAGTACTCCACGCGAGCGCAGGCACCTAGACCAGATTAACACAGCAGGACGTCCCCCCCGGGTACTCCAAAGAGGCCCGAGAAATCTGCGCCGGGACACTACGAATTCGGTCTGCGGACTTGGAGCTAAGTGGATTAGGGCCACCTTGACAGCGCGCGACGGTTCTTATGTATGGGGACCTCTGCTCACTGGCCCTTCGCCTAAAACCCCACTCCTTCCGTTTCTCCCTGTGCGAAGGCGAGGTGGAGATTGAGGAGATCGAGGAAGGCGGCGACGCGGGAGCTTGCGCGAGTGCGATCATCGATCGCGGATAATGCGACGAACTTATCAGGTTGCCCAATTGAGTTTCGCGCCGCTGTCTCTTTTTCCCGGTCTTCGCGCCAGCTTCATCGTGAAACAGTGGTTGTGGCCGGTCCGTGCAATCTCACCGCACTCGAAGCATCAGGAGAGAGGAAGTGAGTGAGTGTGTATGTGTGAATGTGTGTGCGTGTGCGTACGTGTGCGTGCGTTTGCGTACGTGTGCGTGTGTGTGTGCGTGTGCGTGTGCGCCCGTGTTTGTGTGTGTGTGCGTGTGCGTATGTGTGCGTACGTGTGCGTGTGTGTGTGTGTGTGTGTGTGTGCGTGTGCGTGTGTGCGCGTGTTAGTGTGTGTCCGTGTGTATGCGTGCCTGTGTGCGTGTGTCTGTGTGTGTGTGAGTGCGTGTGCGTGTGTGCGTGTGTGTGCGCGTGTGTGCATGTGCGTGTATGTGTGTGCTTGTGCGTGTGTGAGCGTGTGTGTGCGTGTGTGTGTATGTGCGTGTGTGTATGTGTGTGCGTGTGTGTGCGAGTGTGTGCGTGTGCGTGCGTGTGCGTGTGTGCGTGTGCGTGCGTGTGTGTGTGTGCGTGTGTGTGCGTGTGTGCGTGTGCGTGCGTGTGTGTGTGTGCGTGTGTGTGCGTCTGTGTGCGTGTGCATGTGTGCGTGCGTGTGTGTGCGTGTGTGCGTGTGCGTGTGTGTATGTGTGTGTGTGCGTGTGTGTATGTGTGTGTGTTTGTGTGCATGTGTGTGTGTGCGTGTGTGTGCGTGTGTGTGTGCACGTGTCCATGTGTGTGTGTGTGTGTGTGTGTGTGTGTGTGTGTGTGTGTGTGCGCGTGTGCGTGTGCGTGCGTGCGTGTGTGTGTGTGTGTGTGTGTGTGTGTGTGTGTGTGTGTGTGGCTTCCAACCTCCGTCATGTGCGCTAGCTCCTTGATTAGAGCTCGTGCACATGCAGGACTGGCACGTGCACATCGGCTGGCCCCACTTGTAATGGGGCTCTCGGCGTTTCACTAGGTCCGCGACACCTTCAATGCACAGAGTGGTGTGTGTAGATTTCGAGCACTGGCAGTTTCTGTGGCAATGTGTAGCGACTGTTACATTGTTGCAACTGAGGATAGCCAAAACACCCAACTCACTTGCCATTGCCAGTACCCGAAGCTCCGTTCAGACAGACTCACAGAAAAACTATTAGCAAGCGTGTTTCGATCCCTCAAGGTCCCGGCACCACCGCTCGGACCCACACCACGTCTACACAGCCATGCCTCTCGCCGCAATAACATCAACTGCCCAAGTCACCGCGGCAAGCTGCAACGCCGGGTCGCCAGACGAAAGCAGGACCTCCTAGTTTTGCCGATTCACTTTAGGGGGCAAATTTTTTGTGAACATGTTGGAGAACTGGATGTATTCCAGTTAACATCCCTGCAGTCTCTGTCTCTCCGCGTAATGTTATGGTTCGTATATTTACAAAAGGCGTTTCCCAGTCAAGCTGTATATCTGCGTGTGAAGTATAAAGCTGCAGTATTTCTAAAAATAAAATAAAATGATCAAATTGAACTGAATGTGGAAAAGTAACACAGTGAAAATATATGAGGGTATGCAGTGGCGTATAGACCTGCCACAAACATTTCTATCTTGCAGCTATTTTCGAAATAAAAAGTAGGAACAGGCAACGTAATATTCCAACGAGCTGTCCAACTGGCTTTCGCACTTGGGGAATGCCCTTGTTGCTACTCTTATCCTAGCAGCCGATGTCACAGCTTTAGAAGTGACTAAAGCATTGAAATAGTATATTATGTCCAAATTTACATAGTATGTCCAACTGCAGCTCTCACCTTAACGTTCTTTTCTCTTGAGGAACGTGGGCCTTATTACGCTTCATTCATTTTCACGGCTTCCCATGGTTCTCCACTAATACCCTTTACGAACATTTCACGGAGTGCAGCCGTGTTTCATCTACCAGCATTTTTTTAGGGGCGAAACTCCTTATAGCGACACCCGTTCGTCCCCCGTAGTATGTAACAAGTATAACATTTTGACCTCCAAGGTGGTGCCGGTGAGAGACTTCTTCTAAGCGTTGTTGAACAATAAAAAAATAGTGCTCAATGTACATGCCAATAGCTGCTAATAGGGAATGAGAGACAGGAGCATTCGGCATGTAGTTAAGGCGCAGGCTGCAATCACCATTAACAGCCATTGGGATGTACATTGAGCGCTATCTGACAAGAAAGGGTTTCTACGTTATACTCGCTAAATGTAACCTCCTTAGCTTTAGAAAGGTTTAGCGAGCGTTAAGCCGCAGTGCCATGAATACAATGAACTTTTATATGCCATGAATGAACTCGAGGTGGTTAAAAATGGGAAGTAGATACGAAGCGCAAGCCGTAAGAAAGTAAAAGCCGAATTCTCCGCCTCTCATTTCCCATTAGCAGCCATTCGCATGTACATTGAGCACTATCTGACTGAAAAAGTTTGCTGCGTCATACTCGCTGGGCGTAGCCTCCTTGGTTTTCGAAAGGTTTAGCGAGCGTTCGGCCGCAGTGCCATGAATACAGTGAACTAGTATATACCATGAACTCTAAATGGTTAAAGGTGGAAAGTGGACCCGAAGCGCAAGCCGTAAGAAAATGTGCGTGTGCCACCTCTCGTTTAGTCTTTGGAATGTCCGCTGGATGGCGGTGCTTCTATATGGGGAATATATGATGAAAAGATGCGAGATGGTGGTACTTGGAGTGTTGAATAGATGGACGAACGGACACATAGACAGATGCATGGATGGATGCATGAACGGACGCAGGGGCGGCTGCATGGACGAACGCAGGGACGGACGCACGAACAGACGCTCACACGGACGGGCTGATGGATGCATGGACGGTCACACTGACGGACGCATGGACGGACGGAAGCAGGAACGAATGGACGGACGAATTCTTCGCCCCACTCTCCATCATTCACTCCGTGGATGTGCTGCAATTTTTTTTTTTACTTACTGCTTGACTGCTCGCGTTCGCAGTTGCTTCTGCAGAGCATGAAGATGTATTCGTGAGTGCTTGCGAATGCCCAGATCTTTCCCTCTTTTTTGCTTTACGTACTCTCACCAAATCTGTATCGATCGCGAGAAAGCATCGGAATGGTCGCGGAAATCCAATCACGCGCTATCCACGCTTTCTTCGCCGCCACCGCAGATTTAAAGATGACTGCAAGAACGATGTGCTGCGGCAAGCAAGCCAAAGGCGTCGAGAATTTTTCATGCATGCAGAAACGAAGGCGACTTACCTCACATTCGCTTTCATTTCTTTATTTTTTTAATGGTCCTCTACTATAAGATGTACAAATGCGGCACGTGCGCAAGAGGAAAGAAACGCATGAGTTCCTCGCATGGTGATATTAACGCAACGTTTGCCTTAAATGCGAAGCGTTTCTTTGCGTACGGCAAGCACTTTGCTATCTATCTATCTATCTATCTATCTATCTATCTATCTATCTATCTATCTATCTATCTATCTATCTATCTATCTATCTATCTATCTATCTATCTATCTATCTATCTATCTATCTATCTATCTGTCTGTCTGTCTGTCTGTCTGTCTGTCTGTCTGTCTGTCTGTCTGTCTGTCTGTCTGTCTGTCTGTCTGTCTGTCTGTCTGTCTGTCTGTCTGTCTGTCTGTCTGTCTGTCTGTCTGTCTGAAAGATACGAATAATGTCCCAATCCCGTCACGTACGTCGCCAAACACTTCACGCCACACAGAGGCACGTACCCGAGGGTGGGTATGTGCCGCTGATATGCGGGTATGTGCCACAGGTGACTGACACTATATAGTATTCAACGAGGAGTGACGAGAACACACGAGCAATTTTAAAGTGACA
The DNA here is from genome assembly GCF_013339725.1 of Rhipicephalus microplus. Lineage (NCBI taxonomy): Eukaryota > Metazoa > Arthropoda > Arachnida > Ixodida > Ixodidae > Rhipicephalus > Rhipicephalus microplus. The sequence goes on along the minus strand of NW_023611237.1, from coordinate 10,285 downwards.
CGGGCATTGCTAGGCTTTTCAAAGTCGACCGGACTAAGTGACCGCTTGTAAGTAAGCCCGTAATGGACAGGCGCACATGTTCTCACACGGTGCTCTTTTACCTTTCCTCTCTTTCTTTTTTTAGCAGCCTCGTCCCTTTCTGCCAGTGCAGGGTAGCGAACCGGACGCACGTCTGGTTGACTTCCCTCTCTTTCAATTTCTGCCCTTCCTTCTCCTCCTCCTTCTCTTCCATGCGTATTCTGCTGTGCAAACCAACTAGTGGTCACTCGCATGCCCCCCCCCCCCCTTTTTTTTTAAACAGCAGATAGGAGTGGACTCGGCTGCGTGTGCACACGCACGTTTTTCCACGTGGAAGCGAGCGACAAAACAGAACAGAAGAAGGCGGAGAGGCTCTTTGATTACAGGAAAGCGCTCTTCAAAAATTGATTGACGCTATGATTGCTTTGCGTTGTATCAGAAAGAAAATAATTGTGCTCAACTGGCTGCGTGCCTTTGCTTTCATTTCGCGATGGCGCTGAGTGGTAGGCACGTGCAAACAGAGGAGATGAAAATGAAGACCTTGCTGCATAGTGGTATGCTAATCTGCGACTGCCTCTACAAGCCTTGTTTTCGCGATTGTCTAATTACAACTAGAGCAGCGCTGTCCAACAGACGAGCCACGTGTGCGGACAACGTCAATGCAGCGCAAGCCCATCAGAGCGACAATGGGGTCAACCGTGATGGAGTGCTCTAATTGCCAAGAAACCTGAGGGAGCCATTGTCGTGTTTTCTCGCGTACATCACCCGTGTGTTCATGAGTGCCCACTTAAGTTCTGTGGGGAGGGAGGTAAAGGTGAATCAATTTTCCCGCTGTTTTGACAAAAAAAAATCTGGCCTGCGTAGTGCACCAGGCTGCATTTTGGTGCAGACGCCGAGAGAAGGAAATGCAAATGAAAAACTGAAGTGAAGATAGACAGGCTTACTAGATGGGCGTTTGGCAATTTAACATGCAAGGCGAAAAAAATTTGTCAGCTTTGGACTAGTGAAGCTCAAGCCTGAAATAAAGAGCGCAGCTGGGTGGCCTGTCCTTGTTTTCATCATTATTTAAATGAGGAACACTTTAGATGGCCAGGATGACGTGCGGTCGTCAGCGCTGCTCATCAGACGAAGCTGCCTCTTTTTATTTCTCTCTTCTGCCTATTTCTCTTTTTCTTTGATTTTGTATCCATTTTATCTATTCGTTTCTATTTCTTTGTCTCTTTATATATTTATTTCTCTATTTTATGTCTTTCTTTCTCTATCTTTGTTGCTCCGTGGATAACAGTGTCATGCGAACCAAAATATGCAATCGGAGAGCGACGTCAACCAGGCACCAAATATGAACGACGACATATAAAGGAAACGCGGAAGGCTAAGTTCGTTCTCGAGGACCTGGAAGACCAGCGACAAGTCGTCACAAGTGCCGAGAGAGCAGTCGAAGCCAGATGGTTTCTGGACTAGGGAACCATGCCACCTTGGAGACACCGGGCATCACTCGCAACAATGTGTTGAAATAATTGTTTATTTCTCTATCTTTCTCTTTCAATGCTTTCTCTGAGTTTCTATTTTTCCTTTTTTGTCTTGCTCTTTCATTTTCTATTGCTTTTTAAGTCTATGTATGTGGCTTTCTGTCTTATCCTATTATTCACTTATTCTATTTGTCTCTTTCGTTTTTATTGTTTTTATTTATGTTGTTTTCTTTTTATCTACCTTTATTTCTGTATATTTGCTATGACTTACCTTTTATCTCGTTCCTTCTCTCTCTTTATCTCATGTTCGTTTGACACTGGTACCCGCCGTACTCTTTAGTGGGGTTTCACCAATCCCTGAGTGTTATACTCACCTGAGGAGTTTCGCACGAGGAAGCACAAGTTGCCGATACTTTAAAAATAAAGTCTTCTATACCGCACTGGAAGGAACTCTGGTGATAGTGTCTATGGGATCTTTGGTCATCACAAAAATAATAGTTATACATTATTATGTGTCAACTTCGTTTCTTCAACTCCGTTTGGCTCCATGAGGCCCGCCTCCGCTTTGTTGCAAGACGAAGTCCAGTAAACGTTCAAAAGTTTCATTCCACCAATTTACCTTTTTAGACGCTCGCCAATTCCAATCAGCTCACGAAGTTCCCGCAACTGTTCGCTCTCTTATCCGAAACAAAGCCCAAAGCAAAACGACAAACAAAGCCGCGAGTGTGTTCTATAGGCCGCAAGCATGAAAATTGGGCAAATCAGTGCACTACACCCCATTCCGATGCTGGATGAACAATCACAGCGCCAGAAATCAATATATTTATTATTGGGAAACTTTATTACTCAAATAGGTTCGCTGTAAAAATGATAAAATGCGTGCAGTTCAGAATGAAGGCAGTTTTCTTTCCCAATGAAGCACATTTTACCAACAGCCTGAACAGCATCGCCATAGGTACGGAAAGAGAACTAACGGGGCTAAGAGAGCCCTAATAACGTGCCCAGCGCAAAGTGCGCTGTTATACCAACACCAGCGATCGTGCTGGAATGAACAGCTGCGCCAAGCATGAGTTTCAACACGGCATCAGGCGGCCTCATGAGCTCAAAAATTGCGCACGGCTTCCACTAGCCTTTATTTTCACAACTAAATTGTGCATTGTAACTTGGGGGTACTCTCCAATAAGAAAACATCATTTATTTGTGGACATAAGGGTGACTTGAAGCCATGTGCCATATCTGAGATTGTGAAGCAACACGCTCTGCAGTTGCAAGTCCCACTGAGCGCGACAATGCAGTTAATCCTTGATAAAACTGTGTTTTGACGACCGTACTCGCTTCTGCCCTTATACTGCGTGTTTTGTTTTGCTGAGTACAAGCTCGCCAAAATCAGTTTAATCATTTCCGGCTTGACGGCTTGCTATGATAGCACAGTTACTGACAGTACCCCCCAAAAAATAAATTTATGATATCCTGTTTAGACCTTAGTGTCTCATGACGGGAGTAGCGCGTCAGTGCAGACATTTCGTGTGCTCGCAAAATACTACATGTACGAGTCGAAGCAGAGAACTCTACCGGAAACAAAACATCGTCGTGTCACGGCTCTGCCGGGCCTCGCTGGGGGTCGCCGCGACAATGCGTCACTGCATAGTTCTCGCGCTTAGAGCTAGAACAGCAAGGCTGAAAACAATGACTCGGGGGTGTCGGTGTCACATGGCAGTCGAGCATACAACCGGTTTTTTTTCTGTTTCCCTTTGCACCCCCCCCCCAAAAAAAAAAGAAAGAGAAGGGAAGAGGAAAAAAACTGTATGCCCTACGGGTTCCTATTTTAACCTCGGCTTAGCCAGGGATTGGGGAGGGGTGGGCAATATATATGATGACAAGGTCAGTCTTGGTACTCCACTATGCGAGCGGCAGTGCGGTCGTGGTCGAATGCAGGCAAGCCAGGCTTCCAGTGAACCAGTCGTGAATGCACGAAAGCACGGGTCGTGGAAAAAAGAGAAATAACAAGTAAGCAGAAATAAAATATGAGGCTCTTGTTGTTCCAAGAGAATGTTTTTGTGTATACATGTTTATAATGGCATGAGACAAAATACATATTAAAAGATACAGAGTGTCGCTTTGCACTGGTTCGTTTTTCACCGTGGTCAACTTGGTTGATGCAGTGTTTCTCGAGTTTGTATATGTGTTTTCAGTCAGTTATATGCTTGTGTAGTTTTTGCTATGACATCACAATAGCAAAAAAGCACATTGCACTGCCACGTCTAGAAAATGTTGTAATTATAACTTCGAAGGCCCCTGAACGCAGCGAACCAGACTAGCAGTAAGACCTACACAACGCGAAACACCAGTGCATCGTAATGACGTCACCATTTCACCCTTCTCTATTTGTGGTAAAATATTTTTAAAAAATGCACGCTGTAATTTTCAATAATATTTTTCTCATAACCCTTCCTCTGCTGTTCAGCTACACGTACAGAAATGTCTAAGAACAGTCGTTTATAATTTTTAACGTGCTAAAGCTATACTTTATCGACCTATTTGCCCACTAGCCTGAAGCCACGCTGCTAAGCACATCGCTGCCGAATTCGTTGCACAGGCTCTCGGGCACATCTAAGTCAGTCGAACACGCCATAACGAGAGACAGTAGGAGACAATTTGAATCGTCCCTCTTTCAGGCTCCCTCTTGCCTTCTTGGCGCAACGCACATATACGAACTGCAGCTTATCTGTCTAGTTCGAATGGCATGTTAGAACGCTTCCACCGTCAACTCAAAGCATCAATACGGGCGCAAGACTCGACTATTCCATGCACAGGGCGCCCGCCTTGGTTCTATTTGGCCTTCACACCATGGGTAAAAAAAGCACACAGTGCTCATCTGCACGGACGGTTTTCGGCGCGACTTCGCGTAACCGGCAAGTTCTTTGCTTCGGAGTCGACACTGGCTGAGTCAAAGTCCAACGGTGACCACCAGCGAACTACTATAGATACAGTTGTACCACCACCGATTCGTCATGATTGCAAGACCGTTTATATAAGCCCACTACTACTTCATATCAGCCATGTCTTAATCCGTCACGATGTGACGCGTACTCTACTACAAGCGCCTTATGGTTGTCATTTTGAGGTCCTCAAGTGCGATCCTAAGTACTTCACTATCCTAGTTAACGGACGTGAAGAGAAAATTTCTATAGACCATTTGAAGCGAGCTCACGTGGACGTTGGCAACATCATCTCAAGTAATTAACCACTAGACGACAATCGCTAGAGGGGAGAGCTATGTAGTGGACAGTGCACTACGCATCCGCGAAAAAAGAAGAGATAGAGAAGCTCAGACATCATGGCTGTGGCTTCAGCTCAGAAATTGGAAAATATAAAAGCGCGTTTGTGCTGAGCCATCTGCTCCCACAATAGTATGATTAACAGGCATGCCGTAGTGGAGGACTCCGTATCATCAGTTTCGATCCCCGGAAGCGCTTTAACAAACCTAAATTTAAGTATACGTTGTTTGAATCTGGCCTCCTATCGAAATGCGTTCAGCTAGTTCGGTAATCAACCCCTCGAACTCAGAAACGCGAGGAACAGTTGGTCCCTTAAAATCTCATACAGGAAGCAATAGTCGGGCGGAAAAGCTCCCACACAGCATGCTTTTCTTCTTCATTTTTTATCTTTTTAGAGGAATTATTGTGTCCTATTTTGAACAAAAGAATCATCAGAATAAATTCAGAGTCCTTTTGCTGGTAGAAAACAAATGTTGCTGCAGAACTCCATTTCTTTCTTATGTTTCTTTTTAAGCTCCAATCACTGCGTGCACAGCATCAAAACTCCCTTGAATTTGCCTCAGAAAAACAGGTAAGCTACTAACGAAACGCGACATCTAAAGGATGCCGCGAACTTTGTTAGTGCACGCAGGCGCTAGAGGCGAATGGCTCATATCCTGCTCCCTTTGTCGCTGTGCCCAGGCATTTCAAGGCGCTGCGATTGTGCTTTTAACGAGGTCGCACGTACGCTTACGCGACCATCCATCTCGGACTCGCTCGCTGGATTCCGTGCCGACCGATTGTGCCCTCACGATCTCAGACGACAGCGCAGCTCTGGCCGACTGGATTAGCCCTACGCCATCTTCTGTCGCCGACAAGAGCTCTCGCAAGAGGTGCCCCGTCTTCGGACTCCTGCGACCGTGTTTTCATCTTTCCTATCTCTCTTATGTTGTCGCTCACTGTCCTTGCGCATCTCTCTCTCTCTCTCTACCTTTAATCCTATTCTTTTAATCCCTTTTTACGTCCATCCCTTGTGAGCTACTGTTGAGGTGTCGCACGATGATGCAGACAGTTACGGGGCTCACTTTTCTCTTCTTTTCCCTCTTATAACCACAATCAATCTATCCATCTCACGCTGACAGATAACCGGCGACCGGCACCATGACCAGTTGGGAAAGCAGCGTCGTTCACCTGCTCACTCCTTTGTTAAGACATGTAATAGCTTCCTCAGGAGGACAATAAATACGCAAGTTGGCATCAATTTTTCTCAAAGATGAATTTTATTAATTTGTGCCATTTTGCTTATCCGCAAGACATCATGTCCCGCTGAAGACATTCAATGCCTTACAACAAAAAACAGTAAATTATTAATAGAAAGTGTTTTCTTTCTGCATTTGTTTTGCACAAAGAGGTACATTCATGTGGTTTAGATGTACCGTACATGTATTGCTTGCGTGGAAGCATGGGTGTGTAGCCTAGTGGAAAAGACACTCGCCTTCGGAGCATAAGGGTAAGGGTTCAAATACAAGTGTCGGAAAGAAAAAATTTGATATTTTATTCATGCTGAAGAAATTATCTGGTCTGAACCACTCGTCTGAACTATCTCTGAACTATCTGGTCTGAACTATCTGGTCTGAACCACTCGTGGCGCTGAAAGCAGCGCAGTACCGGGCCGCAGGGCTCTACGGGAGTGTCCGCTCTTTATGTATGTTTCTCTATGCTATAACTGCGTAGTAGTCGCAGTGTCGTGCTTACCACCATAGCAGCAGCAGTCACGGCTGCACGTACGAACAGCTTGACATCGTTACTATATGCATTCGACGCGACGACTCCCCGCCTAAGCACCGCCGATAATATCATGAATCCGCTAATGAGGGTAAGGCAGACAGCGACAGATGTGTGTGTGGTGGCTAGGGGTGACGGCTGCCACCTATTCGTCACTTTCAGCGACTATATGGGGTGCTACAAGAAAACTGAAACTGATGAAGTTGGAGTGATCACCTGCATGCACGGAGCCTTCGTTGCGGGTGTTGTCACTGCATGGTAGCCACCGCTTGCGGCTAGGGAAATGCCCCACCGCAGTGGTCTAGTGGCTAAGGTACTTGGCTGCTGACCCGCAGGTCACGGGATCGAATCCCGGCTGCGGCGGCTGCATTTTCGATGGGGGCGAAAATGCTGTAGGCCCGTGTACTCAGATTTGGGTGCACGTTAAAGAACCCCGGGTGGGTGAATTTTCGGAGCCCTCCACTACGGCGTCTCTGATGATTACAAGTTGGTTTTGGGATGTTAAGACCCACATATAAATCAATGCGGCTAGCAAAATATTCCATGGCACTGAAATTTTCATGAAGGAAGCAGCTCATGATTGAATGCATAAAGTGCACGACACACGGTATGATTTTGCGCCGTATTTGACGTCCGACGCGCTGGTGCAGCAGCTGGTTCGGTTATGTTTCTTCGTACTGGGTTGCTGGATCGGGCCTTCAACGTGCGTCAAACTTGGCAGATTTTTGTCTTCCACTGAGTCTGGTGATCGCGCGGCCGAATAAACCCACAACGGCACGGGAGACAGGTGACATGGAGCCACCTGTGCTGTCGGTCGTTTTTTAAAGACGACACTCTTCTTGGGGACCTTCGACGCAAAAATGTTGGTCTGTCTGTCTGTCTGTCTGTCTGTCTGTCTGTCTGTCTGTCTGTCTGTCTGTCTGTCTGTCTGTTTGTTAGGGTACTTGAAACGGCCGACCCCATACGCAGCACCCACCAATGTTGCTTAAGCTTTAACGTTCATACTTGTGCGATTCTCAATTAAAAAGCAAATATTGCGCAAGTCTTAGGCACCATTCCAACAGGTATATAATCTGAAAGTGCGTCTTTTCCTAGAAAAAGCATACATAAGAAATTTCAAGGACCGTAGCGCTTATCACGCTGCGCTGACCATTCAACGCTTGCACAAAAAGGCGAGTGTTTTCAACGCTTTGCTAAGAGGAGACGGTGGTGGGACCTACCCGTCGCCTTGCCTTCTACACCTTATCACCATGAGACGGGCGGCACAGCTGTCGCTAGCTGGAATGAAAACCGAGCACGCTTAAGACGCCTTTCATGGTGCAGTAAGCATTGAAGCCCAAAGCACACGCGATTTTTCTTGTATTATTCGTCCAATATTGAAGCTCGAAGAATCCACAACCTTGCACGAACAAAATCTATCGTACTCCAGTTCCCTTAGCTGCAGGAAGTTGTGGGACACAATGACGACGAAGCACGGCTTGTACGTTGCCCCCAGGCAAGTTTTCGTTCTATCCCAGTATTATGACTTTCGCCGGTTGCTGTGTGGCGGCGTCATCGTAGATGAAAGTTGCGAATAACCACCTAAGAAAGAGGGCAACTTCTACCTCATTCTTTTACCGAATCGAATCATTTTCGTCATTTCTTAAAGAGCCGGACTATGAACACACACATATTTAACGATAATGGCGGCCAAAGTCCCCTGATCCTGCCTTCCATGAACTGCTAACCTCCAGTATCTCTTCCTGGAAAGCTGCAGATCGAACGCAGGTCATTGAGAGACGCACGTGATCACTTAGGTTGCATTTATTCATCCACAAGGAAGCATGTCTTCTGGAATGTATGAACGAGAGGAGGAAAGGAGGCATCTGAGAAGAGACTTTACCTGCCTCCCCTCTGATGGGGAGTATGTGCGCAGTCCTATGTAGACAGTGATAGGGAGACAAACTATACAGCTCGGACTGACTGTATACCACAATGAGCCGTTGGCGCAAACCGAAGGATCCGTTAGGGCTATATAGCAGCCTTTTGTCGGCGAACGATGCAGGGAGACAGAGAAGGACAGAAACCGAACGGTAAAGAATTGTCCGAGAGAGATGACATCCGCCGTGAAGGAAAGAAAGCCGAAACCGATGTTCAACGTCGTTAGGCTGCCAGAGGCGTCATTCACGAAGGCAAAACCATTGTCGCCACCGCTTAGCTAGCTCCCCTCGTTGCTTGCACCGCTTTCTCTGCGGAGGAGCCATGCGATACAGTGGCATCGCGATACAGTTGCCGCGCCACGTGGTGACACACGACAGTGGACACGGCCAACTTGTAATGAGGCTCGTCCCATTACCTGTTGTTCAACAATTAATGGCACGCAATGACAGCAAATACTTCCTGACTGATATTTTAGTCTTGCTCTTATAATTATTAAACAAAGCTTTTGTGAGTTACGGGTCAAGGCGGTGGTGGCAGCATCGTTCGCGAAAAACAAGCCGTCGAGGAGTGTATGGTACGTAAATGCGGGTACACACATTCAGCCCCCAAAGATGCACTGGCCATCAGACTTGTTCTATTGCGGACGCAATGCTGCTAATGACGCCGTTGTTGACGCAATGTTGAATGAGCCCAAGATAGCGAGATAGAGAGAGAATAAGGTTGAGTGAAAGGCAGGGAGGTTAACCAAATGAACCCAAGGAACTTTTGATGATTTATGGGGTCGACTGAAAGTAACTGTAAGTGAAGAGGGTAGCTGTAAGTAAGTCAAGAGGTTGACTGTAAGTCAAGTGGTTAAGTCAACTGTAACTTCTGTGAGCTCGTGTTGGCTAAGTAGATCTTCATTGGTGAGTCATGCACGTGCGGAGTGGCATGATATATTGTAAGCAATGCTGCCTGTGAGACGCCGACCTTTGAACCCAAATTGGAATGAAAGGTTCCTCTCCTAGGTGCTTGCGTGCTTCAGATTTAATATGATAAAAACTACTTAAATACGACAATGCAACGCATAACAATTCGTAATTGTTTGGCTGCTTAATGTTTTTATCAAGTAATATATAATTTTATCGTGGTATAGAACGTATTTTTTGAATGTCCGCAAAGTGTGTTTTAAGTGCTTCCAAGCACCATAACAACACGTTCTTGAGGGACCATAACAACACGTCAAAATTTTGTATGTTTGTCTTTATATTAGAGAAGGCATACATAAGTGATTCTAAGGAACATAGCGTTTATTATGCTGCGGTGACAATACAACGCGATGCTCAAAAAGGCAAGTGTTTCCAACGCTTTGCTAAAGCGGCACGGCACCTGCCTGTTGCTTTGCGTTGTACACCTTATCGCCTCCAAGACGGGCGCGCACACCTTCCTTCGTTTTCGAAGATAACTGACAGATAGTGCTCGTGTCTAACGTGCCTCGATGTGTTCGTTCACCTTGGCTGCTCGGATCGAGACTCTCTAACGCTGCGCTTCCAGAATGCAATTCACCGATCTTATCGCGCAGAACATCACTCTCTCCAGACGCAAGACTGCCGTCTTTCGACGACTTTTGCAGTGAAACGTGCAGATACTCGGCCTTTTTTTTAACGACAGCAACTGTTCGGTAGTCGTACACGATGCACATCGAAGTTGCTTAATGACAGGGCACTAAAGTGCGCAGAAATTAGTTTGAGGGATATCCCAAAAAACATGTTTCTTTATCTTTATTGTTAACTTCAGGACTATTTCGCTCTCTCTTTCACATCCGCGAAGTGGGGTAGGGTAGTGCGCTTTTCTTGT